>JASAMY010002031.1:0-32888 GCA_030248085.1 Paralinhomoeus sp. GSCO2_6 | reverse complement strand
GTGAGCGGCGGCTTTCACGAACCGGGCAGCGTCAGCTGGACTCTCTTCTTCGCCTTGCTGTCCGCCTGGTTGCTCGTGTTCTTCTGCGTCATCAAGGGCATCAAGTCCTCCGGCAAAGTGGTCTACGTCACGGCAACACTGCCCTACGTCGTTCTGATCGTGTTGCTGATCCGAGGGGTGACCCTGCCCGGCTTCTCCAAGGGACTCTACTACTATTTGGTGCCCAAGTTTGAAAAGCTGCTGGAAATCGATGTGAGTGTGATGCGCGCGCGCGCGCGCGCGCACGCACGCACGCACGCACGCACGCACGCACGCACGCACGCACGCAGCGTAAAACGGTATATCCAGGTGTGGCGAAAAGCGGCTACCCAGATTTTTTATTCTCTCGGACCCGCCTGGGGAATACTGTTGACCATGGCCAGCTACAATAAATTTCACCACAACTGCTACAGGGACGCTCTAGTAGTCGGCCTCAGGTTGCTGTTTTGTTTGAAAAATATGGAAGATTGAAAATTAGAAAAAGAACACAACAAAAGTTCAGCAACTGCGGCACCAGCGTCTTCGCAGGGTTAGCCATCTTCTCCGTTATGGGATTTATGGCAACCGAACTTGGCAAGGACGTCAAGGACGTGGTCGCGAGTGGTGTGAAAGGAGTTTGGATTTCAACCTTTCTTCTTGTTTACCAGTAGCAGTAGCAGCACCCTCCCCCACTAATTCACGCCCCACTTGAATTAATAAAGAGAAATTCGAAATTTCAGGTCCTGGCTTGGCGTTCATCGCCTACCCAGAGGCGCTGGCGCGCATGCCCATCAGTGCAGTCACTTCCGTTCTGTTCTTCATCATGCTGCTGACACTGGGATTGGACACTCAGGTTTAAAAAGTTTAAATTTTAAAATTTAAAATTTTCAACTTTCAGTTCGCGATCGTGGAATGCGTCGCGACGGCCGTGCTGGACGAATGGCCGCAGCTGAGGAGACGCAAAACCTGGGTCAGCGGCGTCATTTGCTTGTCGCTGTTCTTGATGGGCATTCCGCTTTGCATGCCGGTGAGTTGGCACTTTTATTCACAGGTTGTTTTCGCGTGGAATCATATACCTACATACATTGGGTATACGCTGATGTAGTTTGCATGGTAATTGGTGAGGGCTAATCTGCTGGTTTTGAAACTGCTGGGCCAATCAATCGTTACGGTCTTTTCGTCATTACAGTTTTTGGTATCGGTACTTTTATTCGATGCTACGGTACGATTTTGATGAGATTAGCAATGGGCAATTAACTGTTCATGACCCATTGTCACTAATCAATTCATTAATGAAACATACATATACCTATGCAGAGTCAGGGTCTTGGCATACGATTTCGATTACCATCGTTCGGATCAATCACCCATTCAATCAAGCCACAATTTCGCCAATCGTAGCCAGTCATTCGCGAATGCTGCTGTTGTTGCAGTGGGGCTTCTACATTTTCGAGCTGATCAACAGCTACATCGCACACGTCGGCATTCTGTTCATCGCGACTATGGAATTCGTTTGCGCCGGCTACTTCTATGGATTCGCACGGATGAAGGCGGACATTGAGCTGATGTTGGGCAAGTCGAGAACGGGTTTCGTTCCGGCCGTGCTGGGTCAAACTGGTTTATTCTGGCGAGTCGGCTGGTTGTTTACCGGACCCGTCGTCGTCTCCGTACGTTCCTCTATCCACAAAACCAAACCTCTTCACCACTCCAACACCCCCCCCTCCCACCCATACCTGTAACCGGGTCTGGAAGAGTGGGGGGAGTAAATGGCCGAAATCTGGGGGGGTGTGGAGCAAAAGTGGGGTAGCTGGCCATTTTTTGAGTTGCACTGGTACATTTTGGTCAAAAATGGGTATAAATAGGGTTTAAACAGTGTTATTTAGCTGTTTTGTGATCATAAAACTGAAAAGCATCATTTTACTCACTTTTATCGTTTTAGACCAAGTGAAAATCCCTTGGGAAAATTCTGGGGGGGGGGGAGGGTAGGCGGGTTTGGGGTGGTTGAACAAATTCTGCGGGGCCCCCAACCCCCCCCCCCCCCCCCCACCCGCCAACCCGCAGTTACAGGTATGCCCCCCGATCCAACCCAATCACTCTACCCCCGGGTGCAGGCCTGCATTCCCTCCCCAAAGGCCCTTTGCCCCCTCCCCCCCGTCGGCCTGACAAGACGGTGTTACATGTATCCATCCCACTTGTGCACGCATTGCATGCGGCATTCACTAACTGCAGTGAAACCTGTTTTAGCTCTTTGTTGTCTCTGCCTTCGTTTACAACAAGCCGCTGGTGGTGAGGGGCTACACGTACCCCTTGGAGGCCAACGTGCTAGGATGGGTGATCGCCGTTTGTCCTCTCTTTCCAGTCATTCCCATAGCCATCTATCGAATCGTAGAGAACAGGGTCAAGAAGATGGTTTGGTCTTCTTTTGTTGCTGCAGCGTGCGTGCGTGCGTGCGTGCGTGCGTGCGTGCGTGCTAGGCGTGCCATGCGTGCGTGCGTGCCAAGCATGCGTGCGTGCGTGCGTATCAGTTAGCAAATTAGCAAGCCATTTGCCTATAGCCTTGGTCCGCGTTGCTGGCTTCGACGCCCGACTACTGCCCGGCGGATCGACGAGCAGACGCGAAGGATAGCAAATCGTCAAACGAGCTCCAAACTTTTGATGTCACTGAGTCAAAGAATAGCTAAGACAAGAGTGATAGCTCAACCATCTAGTCTAGATGCGAAAATGAATGTACCGTACTGTATGCTGTCACGACCATTCGCGTAATCCTAGTCCGGAAGATCCGTCATAGTCATGTTCGTAACGCTGGTCTTTATAATTCTTGAATTTCCGCGCTACCGTAATCCTGGCCGGCAAACCATTCCACCAAGAAGAGTTGCCGCGTCAAGATAGGCAGGCTGAACAAATTGCCCCTTTTCGCCGCGCCCCGCTGTGGCCTATGAAGGCTTTTCTGACGCGGTCGCCCCCCCCCCCCCTTCCCGATCAATACCGTTTCACCGCATACACACTGCACACACACTCATACACGGGCGCTGAAGAGGGCAGGCCTTGGCGACTGAGGGGAGGGGGGAGGGGGTAAACGCAAGTGGTGGGGAGCTGCGATCCCCGTCCACAGTGTTCGTTGTCTGGACGTAATGCCGCGCCTTTAAGGAGCGCCCGACTCCAGTTACCAGCGCATTTGCCGCGGCAAAAGACCGCTGTTGTTGTGGTCGGGTTGGATTGTTTACATTTGCCGAGTCTGCGCCATCCACCCGCACATTTCCGCGCGCAGCGCGCAGCAATAAAACGTTTTGGCCAACGGATAAAGTGTGGTGGTTGTGACACGCGGCGCGCCGCTAGGATAAGGCTTGGAAGGCGCCGGTGTAGACGGCAAGTTGAACTTCTTGCAGGCTTGCAGCTCTACGCAGTTACGAACCCTACACGCTTTGTGTCGGTCAAAGGAAAGCGAAAATGACGATCTTGACAAAGCACCAACTTCTTGAGAAGCCTGACGATGAAACCAAGGTCAAAATGGTTACTGCCAAGGTAAGGTTGCACGGTGCATCAATTTACCGAATAATTTGTTATAATTGGGGCAGACCGATATCCTGTCAACATTGTTGTCACCGTAAGGTGTGGTTGTATGGTACCACCATCCCAGTTCCCAACTAGGCCACGGTATTCTTGATTCGCCTTTACGACATTGCAGTGATTGCACATTGGGGATCAATTCATGTTTGCCGGTCAACCAGCATTGAATGAAACCCAGAGCACTAATTTTTGTTTGCTCAACTTGTGTTTCCAGAGGGTGCATGGCGTTACAGTTGTGTTGTGTTGGAACAACAACACTACCCTAAGTTTGCACAACCTGACCCAAGTGCATAGGGTATTTGTGCTCCGCAGGCGGATGCAGTCAAGGACTCCACGGACGGTCCGTTGCTGTCGGTGAAGATCGACAACAAACCGGCGAAGGTGCCCGGGGGCAGTTGGTCGGAGGAAATCCGGCGTCGCCGACGCCGCATCGGTCTGCTCTGTCTACTGCTGGTGCTCCTTTGGTGTCTGCTGGTACTGATGCTGGCCATGTGGTACCGAGGCCGCCATCGGGCCAACCGAGCAGTGAGTCAGAGCGCTTGTTGTTGTTGTTGTTGTTGTTGTCGGATTTGGGGCGACGCTACCTAGGAGGCCGTCAATGGCCCAGCACACCCATCTCCATGACGCCTTCCTGTCTAGAGCCGCATAATTGGCCAAAGACATTCGGAAGAAATGCCATCTGTGATCTAGGGCAGCGACCGCGCGCGAAAATCCATAGATGCGGAAAGGCTCGTTTTAGCGGCCCCACCGAGAATCGAACCCAGGACCGTGCGCGCAAGAGGCCGATTCTCTAACACTACGCCATGCGCTGCCGCACGAACACCTTGGTTGTGTCGCAATGGATAGACTTGTCTGTCTCTAGCTGATGCGCTGCGGCGTCTCCTACGAAATGCACCAGGGTGGGCCCCGGTCCTACTTGAGTCAGGACTTTGAGGCGGACGCGGACGCCGACTACGAGATCGTGCGCGACCGCAACGTCAAGCTGTTCATACACGACTTTGGACACGTAAGCTTCCCCCCCCCTATGTCTGTGATAGTGTGTGTAAGAAACGCCGGGAGTGCCGCCCAGCCAAAGCGTGAAAGACAAGTTCAGCAGGAATCGAACCCGTGACTATGTCGATCGAACCATCCAACCCTGTCACTCTCCCCCCATACCTGTAACTTGGGGGGGGGGGGGGGGTTTGGGGGCCCCGCAGAATTTTTCCAACTCCCCCCCAACCCTCCCCCCCCCAGAATTTTCCCAAGGGATTTTCACTCAGTCTAAGACGATAAAAGTGAGTAAATGTTGGTGTATTTCAGTGCTTTTCAGTGTTATATGACCATAAAACAGCTAAATAACACTGTTTAGAACCTATTTATACACATTTTTGATCAAAAAGTACCAGTATAACTCAAAAAATGGCCGGCTACCCCCCACTTTTTGCTCCAGACACCCCCCCCCCCCAGAATTCGGCCATTTACCCCCCCCCCCCACTCTTCCAGACCCGGTCACAGGTATGCCCCCCCCCCCTGAAGGTCATCCTGCCACTGCTGCACATTTTTTCGCGCATTCCTTCCTTGATTCTTACCATCAGGGTTGCATAAAAAAAATTTCAAGTTTTTTTAAATTAAAAAAAAAAATATTTTTTTTTTAAATTTTTTTAAATTGACTTAGGAGCCATCATTGGTGCCAAATACCTGTACTATAAGATACTTTTAGCCTATTAGAGTGTCAAACACAAGTACTAGTGCTTCCCTAAAGCCTTTAGAAGCGTATTTAGCATCGTTTTAGTCAAATGGTGACAAAGCGGCTGCCTCTAAATGGTCGTGTACGGTATCGCACTATGTTGGGAACCAGTTGGGAACCCCAAAAAGAGCTTGGTTTTGGTGCTAATAAGCAAGTTTATGCATGAATAACTACTAATTGTACCATCTAAACACCATTTTAAAACGCCTTTTTGCCACTCAAAAGCTAAATTTTACCCAAAAACAGAGAATTTTTTTTTTAATTTAAAAAATCCAACTTTTTTTAAATTGTGCAATCCTGCCTGCCTGTCGCCCTCACTCCCTGAGGGTACTCCTGCCACTGCGCATTTTTTCGCGCATTTCTTGATTCTTTGTATCGCATTGTCCATTGTATTGTCCATCCCTATTGCAGAGCCTACACAAAATCGGGGCCCCCCACCAACATATCGCTTTTTGTTTCGTTTCTCTTCGCCTCATTAGTTGGCCTAAGCTAATTACTAATTAGCGCGACCGTTCAGAACTGGACGGCCGTGGTGGACGTGATGAACCACCTGTGCTTCCTCAAGCCATTGGACCGCCGTCTCACCAGTCGACCAAGGGACGTGGTCGACCTTTCGCACAAACTCAACGTGAGTCCGTTTGTTTGTGTGTGGGCCGCTTCTATGATCGTGGGAGCCTCTCTCTGGTCACAATCGACCGCTGCTAGTGAGAGATGAGACCCAGTCAGCCCGATCCTGGGGGATCCTTAGTTCGTTCGTGCCATACCTGTAACCGGGTTACCCTTACTCACTTTTATCGTTCTAGACAGAGTGAAAATCCCAGTGGAAAATTCTGGGGGTCTGTTTGGGTGTTGGAAGAATAGTGGGCCCGCCCGACCCACCCCCAGTTTGTGGGGGGGGGGGGCGGGCGGTCGCGCTGTGCTGGAGGATTTACGGTTAACCCTGTCCACACAGCACCGGTTTTTTGTCTGCTGGCGCGGACGGGTTGTCCATTTCAATATATTTTTTTTTACTGCACTGGTCTTTTGTGTTCACTAACCTTTTTAATTTTATTTTTTAAATTCCAGTCCGGCTACTACTCGACGCGTGTGGATCGCGTGTTGCGCGAGCATTACCAGGCCGTTGAGCCAATGACCGACCGGGAGCTTTTGGCCACCGGCTCGCCAACGATCATCCGCCACTGTCGTCGGAATCTCAATTGGCGCTTGGTGCGCGTACCGCGGAGACTGGTTCTGATCTGGATTGGCTCGCGACGCCAAAAACGTGAGTGCGCGCGAGGGCTTTCGGTGGCGTGTACTGTAAGCATTCTGATCTGGGTTCGATTCTTGATGGACCTACTGGACTGAGGAGTTGCCTTTCGATGGATTTTCGAGCGCCATCGCTGCCCTAGATTATAGATGGCGTTCTTCTGATGGTCTTTGGCTAATTGCGCGACCCTAGACAAGAAGGCGTCATGGATATGGGCATGCTATATGGGCCATTGACGGCCTCCTAGCGTTGCCCCTAATCCAACAACAACAACAAGCATTCTAATTAGCGCCCACCCCACCTTGGCTGTCGGGGTACAGGCCCAAAGCCGTGTGTAGTGGACAGCGTATGGCCTAGTGGCAGGGAGTCGGCCTCTTGCACGCAAGGTCCTGGGTTCGATTCTTGATGGAGCTATTAGATCGAGGACTTCCCTCTCGATGGATTTTCTCGTGCTGTCGCTGCCCTGGATTACAGATGGCGTTCTTCCGAATGTCTTTGGCTAATTACGCGGCTCTAGACGGGAAGGCGTCATGGAGATGGGTATGCTATGAGCCACTGACGGCTACATGGCGTCGCCCCAAGTTTAACAACAACAACAACCTTAAGCACTCTAATTAGCCCCTACACTGGCTGTCGGTGTACAACCCCAAGTGTGTGCGTGCGTGCGTGTGTGTGCAGTGTTTCAGTGGCGAGAAAGCGCCCTCACTTTGACGCCTCCCAAATTCTGAAAGAATTAGCCAGTGTTCCTACAGTTAACTACAGCTATACAGCCCAAACGAAACAATTTTAAACCACCGGGGGGGGGGGTAATTAGAGTGTATACCGTATCACAAAATGTATACGGTTTTAGGAGCCGTTCCCGAGGTGATGTTCGAATGCGACGAGATCCAGAAGCCGGGTGGCGGTGCCGACATCGTCAGACGCTACACCATCTACCAAAGTTGAATTTCGAAGAATCGATTTTGAAATTTCGACATACCCCATCCCACGTAAGCAAAGTGTCCCCCCCCCCCCGCACGCACACGCGTACAATACAATGCACAGCCGCACGCACCGACTCGTGTACAACACAGCACAGCAGCCGCCCCCCGTGCCATGTATTGACTAGCGAGTGTTTTTTTTTATTTTTTCCGATACTACACCATGTATTGTGCGATTTTTCGGTGTTGTTTGTAGTGTCTTTGTAATATAGTGCTGTAGAGATGAATTCGGTGAACAGAATTCAGCCACACGCACACAATATATCATTTGCCAAACCGCAACGGGGCGTTGGGGGGGGGCAGGTCGGAAGTCCCCCCCCCTTGGCGCGTTTCCAACCTGTCTAAACTAATAAAAGTGAGTTAATTTTCTCTTTTAAAGGCCCATGTACTTCACACACACGCGCGCGCAGACACCCGCACGCACTCACATTCATACGGGTTAGTATTTCGGTGCGTTTTGCGGTCCAAGTCGACGGTTAATTGCACGACATTACGCAACCGAGAGAGAGCAAAGGGAACACGAACGAACGAACACGCACGCACGCACTGCACCCGGGGTGGCGTCTGCGACTACAATAGCGGTGTACGGTATCTCGGTGTCTTAGGGGTATGGGATACGGTAGTTGCGTAGTCATCGTACATTGTAGGAGGGTATTTGATGGGCTCTCTGAACCGAATATCAAAACACGCATCAAACTGTGCCTACCGCGCATTCCGCCTACATTGCAATGCCTCGAGAAGTCGAGCCTAAGGCCTCGCACGGTTAGGCCGAATTAGGCCTTATCGAGGCCCACACGGAGTACAGAAACCAAATAAAGGAAACGCATGTAACTAAGCATTCGTAGCAGGTGGGGAGGGGGGGGGGGGAATACACGCACCGCGCTACCGTATGCAAAGGGCGTATGAAACAGTCAGTACAATAGCCAAGCCAAATCCAAAACTATGCGGGCATACCGTAATCCTCGAATACAGAATCTGGACAAAATTACTCATATGGAGCTCAGAGGATTACGGTAATCTGCAGACTAGCTTGTAGCACCAATGAAAGTTTGGGGGGGGGGGGGGGGTAGAAAGAAAAGCCAATAAAATCGTCGCATTTTCGGAGCTATGCTAGCGCCGACAGGGGGGGGGGGGGTAACTTTGGAGTAAAGCAGTGATAGGTCGCAATTGAGTGGATGGGACGCGCAGAATTGCTCCGAGGTCTGAAACAAATAAAAACATATACAACTACCGTAAAGTCCCTAAGTAGCCACCCACTGGGCGCTACCTGGTTCTTTAGGGCCATAGCAGTGTGGGCAATGGTTGACAGAAGGGGGGGGGGGCAACTTGTTTGCATGCACTCCACACACATTGCACACTCCCACGTAGAAATAGTAGCAGCATTGAACACGCACACACACACTGCAAAAATCGACCAGCAGCGAACGATGACTCATTTTTGGGAGAGAGGGTTGTTTCCAGGGGGGAGAGACCCAGGGAGGGGGTAATTTTTGGAGGGACCCAATCAGTAGCTGAGAGCCCTCACCCCTTTCTCCCCTCCGCAGGGGCTTTGCTTGCTCACTTGGTCTTCAGGCGTCGTCCGGTGTCGGCGGCTCTTTGCCCTCGAGCATGGATTGGGCCAACTTCTTTTGGATGTTCTCGAAGGAGTCTCTGCCCAGGTAGTCGACCTTGCCCTCTTCCCAGGACCGCTGCCGCTCGATGTCGCTCTGCACCGGCCCTCCGGGGGCACAGGGGGGCCCTGCCTGCCCACGGGGGCCTCCGGGCCCAACGCCGGCGAAGGGGCCAGCCCCCCAGCCGCAGCCGTAGCCCAACAGGTGGTGCTGAAACAAACGCTCAAGTCTCGTATGTCCTCAAACACGAATTTTTCTTGGAGAAAAAAAAAGAGTGTCGAAAGAGGAAGAATAAAAACAGGAAAAGGAGATGGACAACTGTGCTGAGCCTATTCTTCTGGAACAGGTCTCTCTACCTACTCCCCCCCCCCCCAATTCAAAGAATTAAAAATAAAAATCCAAAATTCAGAATTTAGAATTATTTGAATTTTATATGAATTCAGAATAAAAGTTCACATATCCTGGTCCTGAGCTAAAGATCAGTTAACTGAAAATTGGACCAAACACTGGACGAATTGAGAGGATCCACTCTGTACGCCATGGGCCGCACCCTGGGTTGCATAAAATTTCGCTTGAATCAAAAAAAAAATAAAATTGCTTCTTAGGACTCCGCACCAAAAACGATCAGGAATAGAAAGCACACCACCCCCCCCCCCACTAACCCAAGAATCCCACAGAAACTCATCAGGAGGGAGCTGACGAACACGATACGACAGCAAGACTGGCTGACGGGGACAGTGGATGAAAGAATACCCAAAGCCATTCCAATGCCGACGACAGAGTAACAACAATGGAACGACAAAAACGAACGAATGTTTGGGACAAGCTGGCGACGGATGAGGACTGACGACGACTTACCCTCTGGTCTTCCATGCTGGGCAGAAGCTGAGGTAGGTGGTAAGGGATTGGTCAAAACTGATTGCACTTTCGTTTGTTGTTGGATTGGGCCAGCGCTAATGATGGCCCAAATGGCTTCTTTCTGCCTTCCCGTCTAGAGCCGCATAATTAGCCAAAGACATTCGGAAGGACGCCATCTGCAATCTATAGCAGCGACAGCTCCAGATATCCATTGAGAGAAAAATCCTCGTTAGCGCGTCCACCAAGAATCGAACCCAGGACCGTGCACGCGCGAGGCCGATTCTCTACCACTAGGCCACCCTGCCCTTTCACAATTGGCATTTATTCACAGTCTCGGTCGCTTACTGTCGCAGTCGCAGCAAAACGAACAAACAAGAAAGAAGAAAGCAAAAGAAACACGCACAAATTCCTCGGGAAGACAGGAGAGGACGTCCTCGACAAAGACGGTCCACCAGCGGCTGAGCTGCTCGTCGCTGCTGTTGGCTCGTTCGGCGGCCGTGTAGTGCCAGGGCTTCCTGCCGCCCAGGAAGTGCACGATCTTCACGTCTTTGCCGAACCTGACGAGTGCGCGTGTGTGTGTGCGTGCGCGCGCGCGCGCGCGCGCGTGCAAGTGCGTGCCGCAGCCTCCGTGCGTGCGTGCGTGCCTGCGATGCGCGCCCGTTGGGACATGGTCGGAGCGGTCTGGACAGCGGATTGGTCTCCTCTGGGAGCTGCATGTCCTGGGCGTCCCTTGAGCCGCCGGCCAGTGGAACCCCAACCCGGCGGCAGTGACAATTCCCGCCCGTTAGGGGAGCCAGCCCCCAGGATCGGGCTGACTGGCTCTCATCTCTCACTAGCAGCGGTCGATTGTGACCAGAGAGAGGGCCCCGCGATCACAGAAGCGGCCCACAAACAAACAAACAAACGCACGCGCATGCGTACCTCTTGACGGCGGCCACGTAGGTGTAAAGGCTGGAGGCGGCGGTGTTGTAGGTGAAGGGCAGTCGAAACTCGGCGTCCCTCTGGCGCCAGTCGCTGAAGAACTCGTTCAGCAGACCCTGGTCGCCGCCTGCGAACGCGCGCGATCATCACGGGGTGACCAATGCACCCAATGACGAAATTAGCCAAAGACACTGGAAAGAGCGCCATCTGGAAAGCTGGAGCAGCGACAGCGCGAGAAATTCCATTGAGAGGGAAGTGCTCGATCTAGTGGGATCCATCAAGGATGGAACGGAGAACCGTGCGGGCGCAAGAGGCCGATTCCCTACCACTACGCCATTTGCTGCCCCAAAGGAAGCAGCTGTCCATGCCGTTTCAACAGAACCACAGCAAGCCTACCATCGAAGCTGCCCATGTCCAAGGCGCGCGTGAGCAACGCCCTGTACGTGTAGTGGCTGGGCGCGAAGACGAAGACGCCGCTGTTGAAGCAGTCCGGCCAGCCGATGTCCGGCGCCGCCGACAGCTCCTGCCGACAGAACAGCTCGTCGCAGTTCGACAGCACCTGCCAGCAGACGTGACAACCATACCTGTACCTGGGGGTGGGGGGGGGGGGTACTATTATTTTCCCACCCCCAGAATCTTCACAAGGGATTTTCACCCTAACCAAAAAGTACCAGTGTAACTCACAAAAATGGGCAGCTACCCCCCCCCCCCCCAGAATTCGGCCATTTACCCCCACCCCCACTCTTCCAGAGGCGGTTACAGGTATGACGACAACGACTACCCGAGTGGCTCAGTGGTAAGGCGTCGCGCTCGGCGCGCTCGCCGTCGGGGGTTCGACTCCCTTGCCCAGAGGTCACTGAGTCACTACTGCCCTTGCACAAGGATGAGCGATCTCATTGCCCACGGTGTAGGACGGCTCTGGGGATTGGGTTCGAAATCCGTGTCAGGTGGGCGGCCCTCCACCTTCCCTCTCGGTAGAAGATGCATTTTCAGTCTCACATCGGCATCCCCTCCAAAATCGTCACTCGCCCCCCCCCCCCTTCCTTATCCTTATCCTCAGACCGAATCAGGATATCTGCGACGCACGCACCGGCACAAGAAGAGAGAGCGAGGCACTCACGAGCGTGTCGGCGTCGAGGAAGACGCACTTGTGGTACTGCGTGAGGCGCCAGCAGTGGAGCTTGGTGAAAGTTACGCCCAGATCGGGACGCTCGATCAGCGCCAGGTTCTCCGCGTCGCGGCTGTCCAGCACGTCCACCTGGGAGACCACGTCGAACACGCCCACCAGCTGCAGTCTAGACCACCAGATGACACGTTTATGTGTGTGTGTGTGTGTGTGTGTGTGTGTGTGTGTGTGTGTGTGTGTGTGTGTGTGTGTGTGTGTGTGTGTGTGTGTGTGTGTGTGTGTGTGTGTGCGTGCGTGTGTGGGTGTGGGTGTGTGGGTGGGGCTGTGTTGGCGCAGTCCGCAAGGCGTTGGATTCCTCACCGCGAGGTCGGGGGTTCGATTCCTTGCTGGGCTGGGTGAAAACCACGCAACCCCCTTGGGCAAGGGGTTTAAACCACAGCTCCGGTTTCTGGCTGTACGGTGGCCTCGGCCAAAGATCAGCGCCAGGTGGGGGCCCACTTTGAGTCGCGGCAGAACAACACCCACTGCTATGTATACGGCGCCTCCCTGTGATCTTGTGATCCAGTTTACGGCCATTGTGCTGTGGCGGTGGTTGTCGTCAAAAATAAAGTTTTAAATAAAAAGTGTGTGCGTGTGTGTGTGTGTGTGCGTGTGTGCGTGTGGTGCGTGTTGGTGCGTTCGCGTGCATGCGTGCGTGCGTGCATGCGTGCGCGTGCTCGTCTGTGCGTGCGTGCGTGTACACCGGCTGCCGGTCCGAAAAATGAGGCACGCACGCACGCGGTCAATCAAGTTCACGCAGGCACGCAACCAAGTGAAAAGAAGTGAGATTTGCGCCGCCGATAAGCACGGTTGACTGACGCACGCAACCCAACGCAAATCGACTCTCTGCTAGCAAGAGTAAATGGGCTACATGGACACCGATATCCACGGAACAAGGAGAGCGGAAAAATACGCAAAATGAAGCACACTTTTTTTGCAAAAACAATTTCGCAAAAGTCACGCATAGATTCAAAGAAAAAAATAAAAGCAGCGACACAATTTCGCAGAATTATCAAAACATCGCCGCTGACATCAAAACATCAAATCGTCGTCGTCTACTCCTCCTCTGATTGCCGTACTTTTACAATTACGTTGGTTAACTGTTAAATTTCATTTTTTTTTGTAAAATTACAATGGCAAAAAAAAATTTCGCCAACGAGCGGTCCGCAGTGCCCTTCTGCTGGCGCGTCTCTTCTGCTTCGGATTTTCTTCTTCAAATTCTCAAAAATTCGAAATTTTTACTAAAAAATTCTCAAAAATTCACACGCCTCATGCCGGGCGTGACGTCGTTGGTGACGAGGCAGTGGAGCCGCCGGCTCGTGCCCACCCTCCTGAGGCTCTGGCCCAGCACCAGGGCGCCCAGGGAGTAGGTGTCGTTGGTGGCCAGCGTCACCCAGGCTTGGTCTTCGAACGGCATGCTGGGCTGCTGGCTAGATTCTTCTCGAAATTTCCCCGATAAATAAATAAATAAATACACACGTAGAATAAATATGGAGAAATTCCTCGAGACTAGTTGGCCTCAGGTGAGGAGGAGGACGCACGAACGCGAACGGACGGACTAAAGTCAGAGCGAGAGCTAACAGGGGAACAAAATGACGGCCGCCTGCGGGCGGTTGGGAAAGGCGCGCCAGCGACGAACGCACGTACGTGGCGCACGCACGCACTGGGCCAGGGAGGCCCCTGACGTACGCACGTACGGGAACGCACAGACAGGGCCCGCCAGCTCTGCAGCTGTCGGTTGCCAACGAGTGGAGGGGGAGAACCCCCCCCCCCCCCCCCCCACTGGACAGCCGCAGCGTTTTGCTACAGGAAGGCACGAACGGACGGACAGACGACGCACGCACCAACTGGGCCGCTCTTCCCTGACGGACACACCTACGCGAACGCCACTAGCGGATCCAAAGCCGGGGGCAGGGGGGCATGCCCCCACCTGTCGTTGTCGGCAAAAGGGGGCAAGGGGGGCAGGTGCAGGGGGCAGAAGGCGAATCGAACTAATTTTAAAGCGTTTCCTTTAGAATAACGCATCCAGAAGTGCAAAATTTTTGCCTGCGGCGCTGCAGGGTAGGAGTGGACGCCTGTGTTTGGACTAAGCACCCATCTTTATGGCAGGCGGCCATCCAAAGTAGGGCATTTATGGAGGGTCTTCCTTGTCCAAGGCACGTAAGGGGGCGTACGGGATGCAAGCTGACAAAAACAGACAGGTTCGCCCAATTTTGAATGAAAAATGCTCAGAAGAACATTGAAACTCCAAATTTTTTATCTGAGGCACATGCTTTTGGACGACGATTAATACAAAATTCCTTGAAATTTGGGGACGGCGCAGCAGCTAATATTGAAAATTTTCGCCTGCGGCGCCAAAAGGCACAAACTTTCTCATTAGCTTTAGCACCGCAGAAATTAAACAACTTTGGCTTGAAGCGCAACTGCTTTTTCAAATGCTGCAAAGTTCGAAAAGCACATCTGCTGCGCCACACGTGCGAAATGTGGGCTGTCCAATAGAACTTTTGCCTAAAACATTTTGTGATCTTGCCCCCTCCTGTCAGAAAATCCTGGATCCGCCAGTGCCTGTCGGTGCGGATTTCCCCTTCCTTATTCTTTTCAGTCCACTATGCGAACAAGAGGAGCTATGTAGCTTAAGGCCGGTTTATACTTCGTTAGCAGCGAACAGTGGACAAAAGCCAGCTAGCATGTTAGAATCTAGCAGTGTTAGTTTGACCGTGCTCTTTACAGTAATCGATCAAACTACTACAGTAACGATCTAATAGCAAAGTGCTCGCCCGATTTTTTTTTTTGCTAGAAATTTCGCGCTGGTGTCGAAGCCTTGTTAAAGTGAGATTTCTCACGAAAAAAGCAAAGATTGAAGTGAGAAATAGTTACATTGGAGCTGCTAAAAAGCGTGGAAAGCGTCGGGCAACCCTTGGCCTGACGTGACCTAATTATTTTCGGACTTGGCCAGACGTCACCTAATTGTATTTGGGGCCACACGGCCAACGCTGATACAGTAAGCTATTTGTAGCACATCTATAATGAAAACAGTGGTTTGCTCGTCTACAAAATAATCATGCTAGTTTAACTCTTTCTGAAGGGACTTCAACTACTTTTCGATTTCGCGTATGTGACAGGCAGTATATTTCCAGGCGTATTGATCGTGTGGTCGTTGGGATCCACGTAGTTGTCGGTGTGGTTGACGCGGTCGTGCGAGTAACGGAGATTTCCTTGAGCATCCGTGAGCGCGTTGAGGCCGTTGTATCCGGCCCACATATCACTGATGAAACGCGTTCCGCCAGCGACGTGGTCGCGAATCAGGAGCAGTAGCGTTCTCGCGTCGCGCCGGTCGACTTCGAAGAGGCGAAGCTCACTGGGTCCCCGATCGTTGCGCAGTACGAGTCCGAAGACCCAAGGACCGTGGACGCGCTGGCCGTGCTTGCAGTTGTTTGCTCTCCGGGGCGGCACGTTGTTGCCGCCCAACAGGCAGCCGACGTTGTCTTGAGGCGACCGCGGAACAGGCTTTCGTCGACTTCCACCGTCCAGCCGAAGCCGCCCATCTTTGGCTGGCACGCAGCGAAGTCGTGCGTTGGGTCCCCCCTCCCCCTGTGAGCTGTGGTGACTCTTCATCACCAACCCCCTCCCATCACATTGTGAACGTTTGACACGCTGCAGATCATCTGGACGTTGATACGATTCATTGGGTACGGTAGTGTCAAACGTGGTGTGGCCCTAATTCATATTACGCATTAGGTGACGCTCAAATAATTAGGTCACGTCAGGCCAAGGGTTGCCACAGCGTCGTTGGTACGTTTGTCTTTATGGCAGAACCGCGATATCGACGGCATTTTCTCGAGGCCAACTCCTGTCGATGAAGTATTGGACGCTGAGGTTAATCAAAACTACTATCGGATGAGCCTCGACAAGATTGACGAGCTGCTGGACAAAATCCGCTCTCATATTAAAAGCAAGCCGACACTTGAGTCACCGATCACTTCCGAGGAGCGGCTGTGGAGTCGATTACACTGCGGGTTTATCTTTATTTATTCTTAAATTAATTTATTTTATGCTGCGAGTAACTGAACTGACTGTTGTATCCGTTTCAGATTTCTCACTTCTGGCGACATGCAGTCGTCCGTGGCGCACAGTCAAGCGTGTCGAAGCCCAGCATGAGCAACATCGTCAAGGAGACGTGTGACGTAATTTTTTTCCACAGTGTCGACTTTTGTCGAGCCCACTCGCACGGCCACCGACTGGACGGCGCTGGCCCAGGACTTTGAAGACAGATGGGGACAGACAGACAGTCCCCAGATGACCACGGGAACCCCCCCCCCCAGTTACAGGTATGAGTGGAGGGGGGGGGGAGGTTTGAGGGCCACACAGGTCGTCCAACGAAGTTGTTTGCAGGTCGCAGCCCTACCCGGAAAGGCAATCGGCAACAATGAGGAGAAGAGAATTTACAACTACAGGCTGTCACGAGCACCGCGCGTCGCCGAGAACGCTTTGGAACTCTCGCCTCCAAGTGGCGGATTTTCCGCAAGCCCATGGAGGCACCCTGACACCATCGACAAGATCTTCAAGACATTCTGTGCGTCGCGTTCGCGTGCATGCCTGTAACTGGGGTGGGGTTTGGGTGGTTTTCCTCCCCCCTTTGGTTCTGGGTTTGACCCTACACGTGTGACGTCACACACCCTCTGAAAAAAACGAAGAAACCGGAAAACCGTCCGATCAGTCGGCCCTCTTGCTCCGCTCTCATCCGACCATTCCCCGGCAATTCCGATCTCAGCATCGCCCACGACAGCTGGGCCCCGTACAGCCTCATGCTCGAAGCAGTAAAACTGTACAAGCTCGCCTACAAAAGACCAGGCTAGTTGTTGGTCTTGTTTCTGGTAGAGAATCAGCCTCTTGCGCGCACGGTTCTGGTTCGATTCCGGGATGGGTCCACTAGATCGAGGACTTCCCTCTGAATGGATTTTCTCGTGCCGTCGCTGTCCTAGATTACAGATTCCGAATGTCGCTGGCTAATTACCCGGCTCTAGACGGGCAGGCGTGATGGAGATGGCTATGCTATGGGCCATTGACGGCGTCCTAGCGTTGCCCTTAATCCAACAACAACAACAACAACGTTTAGGTCGGCCAGAGCCAATCACCTACACCCAATCAGGCAATCCTGGCGTTTTGGCGTCACTGCAAGATTTCTATGTGTCTTCAAACAAACTGGTTGACTTTTCAGACAGCTCGCTATTAGTGTTCAACTGTTCTTCAATTTCAGGTGGTCGTTGAAACGACAAACGAAGTCTTTAACACGCGGTTATTCGACAATTTCAAACCTACCGGAATTCTGTTCAGCTGGATGCGATCTCAGGTGTTGTTGAGTTTCGTCGATTTCAAAATTTAAGTTTTTAAAATTTAAATTTTCAAAATTCCACCGACAGATAGCCACGAGGCTTGCGAGAACAGCGGAGGAGTGGACAGACCTCTTTCGTCAGTACAACTCGGGCACGTGCGTGTTTCTCCTATTTGCGCGTCCTTGTGCTTGTGCATGTAGTGATTGCTTGGAATGGTAGACACATACCCAATTGTGCCAACCGGTATTTGCATATACAATGCAGATGTTTGCATCCTCTTCAGCCACTAGCGGATCCAAAGGGGGGGCGGGGGGGCATGCCCCCACCTGTCGTGGTCGGCAAAGGGGGGCAGGGGGGCAGGCGTTGGGGGCAGAGAAGGGGCTGGGGGCAGTGGTTCCGGGCAGAGAACGTCGCGGGGGCAGGCAAAGGGGCAGAAGGGGCCAAGACGAGAGGGAAGAGGGACAAATCGGGCTAATATTGGCCTATTTCCCATGGATTTACGCACTCATAACCTGAAAATGTTTGCCTGCGGCGCTGTAGTGTATGGACGACTGCGTTTGGACTAAGGTTTTGGTTCTATATATTGTGCTTCAGCTCGCCCTTCCAAAATAAAGATGCACGTAAAGGGGGGCAAGAGATGCAAGCTGACCTAATGTGACTGTTTTGCCCAACAAAATAATGTTCATGTAGGTTGGGAAACCCAAATTTTCGCCTGCGGCGCGCACTTTTGTGCATACTTTTGGCCCCAACTAATGCTAAATTCCTTGAAATTCTAAGGAATGCGGCAGCTAAGATTGAAAATTTTCGCCTGCGGCGCGATTTTATAAATTCGAACAAAATGTCTCACGTGTTTAACTAAAAACAACCTAAAGAACCGCAAAAATACAAATTGTGTGTTTGTACCACCACTGCCTGTTTTAGGTGTTAAAAAACATGCGAAAAAGTGGGCTGCGGCGCCAAACGCGCGAAATCTAGCTCTCCAATTTAAATTTAAGCCGAAAAAAAAATTTTGAGCTTGCCCCCCCCCTGTCAAAAAATCCTGGATCCGCCAGTGGCGAACGCACGGACACGGGCTAGGTGTGCGTGCTTAAATTTACGGGGTCATATGATACGGACGCCTTTTGACGGCTCATTCGACAAAAAATGGGTTGATCAACGCGTAAAAATGAGTACAAAGTTACTACTGCACGCGGCTACATCATCCGACGGAGCGCAGAGTCCGTTGATCCAAGCTCAAGCATCTACCCCTGTAGGGTGTTAGGAAAATTACGTGGACCGCTCTATTTCGGCAGGAAGAGTTCATTGTTTGCCTGAAAGCTCAGAGTGGATTGTGGCACTGGCTTTGTTTTGTTTTTGTTTGTGAAGCGACGATAACGCACCTCTATGCGACAGTTTTTTCGTCTGCCATGAACGCACAAATAATTTGACGAAACTAAATCACTATGGTATGTAGATTGACGAAGTAGATTGACGAGAGAGCCACAAGCGTAGCCACGAAGCTTCACAGAAGCTATAGTGAATCACCGAACGTTCGATTTCTGATTCGCCAACATTCCTACATACGTACGGAAGCTTCACAGAAGCTGACATTTCCCTCAGAAGGGTGTGATCTAGCTTTACGCAATCGGCTATGATTTTCTCGGGAACGAATATTCAGTCCCACGGATCCTTGCCATCATGCAGTGCGAAAAACTCCTTGAGGGCGGCGTTGGAATTTTCCAGGAAAAACTTCTTCGCGCCGTCCAAGTCTTGGCAGGTAGCGAACAATGCCTCCGACTGTACCATCAATGGAAAGAAAGGCGCCGCAATCAGCGCGGTCAGCTTGTACGATTCCCTGCAACGTGCTAATTACTTTTCATTCTTTTAAATTTTTTAACTAGGAAATGGGCACGCGACTTTCCTCGATAATGCGGTTGTTTGGCTTGTTTGTTTGTTTGTTTGTGTGGGCCGTTTCTGTGATCGAGGGGGCCTCCAAGGGCGGATCTAGGGGGGGGGGCGAAAGGGGCGATAGCCCCCAAATCAGGGCGGATTTCGTGTTGGGCGGGCGGGTAGGCGAGGGGCGAAAGGTGGGTGGCAGGCGAGGGCGAAGGGCAAGTGGGTAGGCGAGGGGCGAAGGGTGGGCAGTAGGTGATGGGCGAAGGTCAAGCGCGAGCAGGCAGGCCAGGGAGGTTTAGCAGATGTCTTTGTTTCCTTTAGATTAACGCGCTACCCATACATGCAAATTTTTCCTGCGGCCCTGTCCTGTAGTGAGCGTACAGGTCACTCTTGGACTTGGGACTCCTTTTGGGGGCAGGATATAGGATTCCCTAACCAAAAAAATTTTGCCTGCGGCGCTGAGGTGAGCACGCCCTTGGGGGAAGTCAACCCTCAGTTCTTGGCGAACCTGGCCAACTGTGGCGAATCCAGGGAGGGCGGGGGTGGGGAATTCTCCCTCCCAAAATCGAGAATCCAGGGCGAAGGGGGGAGGGCTGGGCCGTAGAAGAATAAACGTGGCTAGCGAAACTACTTTTCCCCGCATAAAAATGCGTGTAGGTGGTCGAAAAGCGCAACAATTTTCGTCTGCGGCGCCGATTTTATCTATTACTTGTCAATAATGACCGATTGTGTGCCCAAAACATCGACGAAATGACCCAGCATCTCTAAATATCAACAGGGTTCCCCCTCCCCAAAAATTTCTGGATCCGCCACTGCTGGCCAACAGGCCAATTAAAATCGCTCCACAGTTAATTTTTTAAAGAAAGAAGGCATTGAGAGATGTAGAATTAGCAAAATTTTCGCCTGAGGCGCAGTTAATTTTGCACAAAGCGTAACAAAATTTGCATGACTTTCAGAGCGTAGGTGATGCCAAAAAGTTAAAAATTTTGCCTGCGGCGCCATTTGTGTGCATGCAACGCAAAAAATACGAATAAACTAATAGTCAAATTGTGGCTAGTTTTTTCACCCTTTTCGCAAAACAAATTCCTGGTTCCCGAAATGTACGCAGGTGCTGCTACCTACATATAGGTCTAATTGTGGCCGGTTCCACGGGGTAGGCTCGTTCGCCCCCCTAGCCGAAAATTTCTAGATCCGCCCCTGGGGGCCTCTCTCTGTGTGTCGGCCTCTGCTAGTTAGAGATGACGCCCAGTTAGCCCGATCCTGGGGGGCTGGCTCAAAGCATCCCTGTAACTGGGGGGGGGGGGGTGTGGGGGCCCACTATTTTTCCAACACCTCTCAGACCCTCCAGGATAAATATAAAAAAAATGATCGGCTAGCCCCCATTTTTGCTCCGGACACCCCCCCCCCCCCCTCCATCAAAAATGCCATTCCCCTCCCCCCACGCCTCCAGACGGGCTCAGGTTCAGGCATGGCTCGAACGGAGCAATGCAATGAAGTCGACCTTGAAGGAAAACTGTACAACGTGCGTGTACATACGCCCGCCCTTGACATTACGACAAGTATCAGGGTGTACGCGTCAGCGTACAACCCTAATATGTGACGACTTGCGCGCGCGAGAATTCGGATTTTTGATCGCCTATAACTTTTGATTGGCTGAACCGATTTCGGCGCGTTATGGGTCAAAAGAAGCGCACTCATCGGGGGACCGTACGTGCCAAAGCGCGTTGCAGTATTGCTGCGCGTTAAGGGGGTACGCCCGAAAATGTTCCCGAAAAGTGTCTTTTTTTTTCGTGTTCTCCTCCCAGTTTTTGGAGCGCCACTTGCTAGTGCCGTGGGCAATTGGAATGAAACTTGGCATGTGTAAGCGAACCATGATGGCAATTTTGCGTACCAAAGGAATCGTCTCTGCGTCCTACCAAACTCGAGATATCGCCGATTTTATGCGTTTTTTCGGACATAGTCGTTTTTTTTGGGGTGGTTTCCACCAAGAGTAAATCTCGAAAAAGTGCCCAATTAACCCCCAATTTTTTTTTGATTTCCTTGAACAGTTTCTTATGGGAAGTCTATGCCAAGTCACTGAAACTAAAACTTCATCGCTGATAATGAGATATTAGCAATTAAAAATTTCAGCCGAAAGTTCCGTGCCCTATAGGCTCTTTAACGGTGCACCGCAGAGCTTCGCTATAATGGGGAAAGTTGATCGTCCAGACGTGATCTTGACCAGTTTCAGCAAGTCGACCAAATTGGATGCACCAAAATGCCTCCCACCATTATACCGATAACGAGAATTGGCGATATTTCGGTGTGGTTAGGTCGGATGGCCTAAACATCAATACTAAAGTTGATGGCCCTTTGATGTTGAACATTTCATTCCTTGGAGCCAACACGCTCCGACGCACCAAAATAATTTCACTTCCGAGATAATCGATAAATATCGATATTGGTAGCTCGGATCACTTCGGCTAAAACACAAAAGATGACCGCCTCCACGTGTAGATCATTTTGATTCCTTACACCACTAAGCTCCGACGCACCAATATGGCGCTACAGATCTGCACGCACGCACGCACGCTATCAAATGGGCTGCTTCACAAAAAAACTCGATGTGGGTACGTCGCATCACTTCGGCTAAAACAGAAAAGTTGACCGCCTAGTTATAGCGATCATTTTGATTCTTTACATCACTATGCTACGATGCAGCAATATAGCACAACTGCACACGCATGCACGCACGCACGCACACATACACACAATTATCCACAGTGGCTTCTGTTTGTAGTTTCTCTGCATGCTGTGCCATTTGCTGATAGGTTATCCTGCTTTGTATCATTTGCATGACAATTAGTTGTGCACAACTTTGGTCAATGAAAAATACATGTGTACCTACTTTCAATCCACCTGCTCACATTCTATATGATGAGTGTCTCCTACTGCACTCGAGGGATTCTACCGAACAAGCTACATATGTCATACATGGTACATATGTCATGCATGCATGCATGCGTACGTGCATGCACGTGTACGTGCATGCCTGCATGCGTGCGTGCGTGTGCCTGTATAGGTTTTACGCATCGATGTTTGTCTTACGAAAAAACACTGTATTAAGGAAAAATTTGCAGGCGCCTGCAAAAAAAGGTGAATATGTGACGCTCTTTTGTTGGAGACCAGTTTGAAAAAGAGGGGTATCAATTAAGGCATGGCTCATTTATGTATAGCCACTTATGCTTTGCAGCTGATCAACTTCAGTTTGAACAAACCGTGTATAAAAACCGAACCAAACGCAGCAACACGTCACATATTCGGCATTTTTTTGTGTGAGCCATCTCACTCACCCAAAACGCAACAGCAATCCTTTCACATCTCATCTATCTCTGGTCATCTCACACCATCGACCTGGAACAGCCAAAGTTCCTACATAAATAATCGGCACCTTGCTAACATTTGCCTGAGATGTGGATTGCCACTACAGTTCAGTTAGTGATGTGTAGGTATATACATACTGGATGGCTGGCTGTACTGGCTACATTCGTCATTCCCTTTTTGGCATTTCAACCAATAACGCACTGCTCCTATGCAACGTGTTTGCATGAGTGCGTGCGTGCGTGCGTGCGTGCGTGCGTGCGTGCGTGCGTGCGTGCGTGCGTGCGTGCGTGCGTGCGTGCGTGCGTCCGTCCGTCTGCATAGTGGTCCATGTGCAAGACCCTGGGGTCCTTCCTGCCTGTCTCGCAACCACGTGGCGTTTAGTCATGCGGCATATGTGAATGCAGGGTGTTCCAGTCCAGTCCAGTTAGGTCCTATAATTGCCACTGCTCCTTTCCATGCACGCGAACACAAAAAATGCCGAATACCGTAAATCCTCCAATAGTGCCCCCGGGGCACTATTTTTTCAACCCTCTCCTTACCCGGGGGCACTATTGGAGGGGGGCACTATTGGAGGGGGGCTTCTAGTTATTTCAACCTAAAAATTTTGAATGGCAATGCTAGTTTCGCTGTCAAAATTGCCGATTTTTGGGTGATTTTGATCACTTTCGCCACATCTAACGGCTAATTTACCGTTAATAGTTGCTGAAACGTACTATTATTGGTTAGCAGTAGTGTGTATACACGATGTAAATGTACCTACCACTATATTTTTGCCCATAAAAGGCACATGGCACAACATACCCCTTACTCCCGGGGGCACTATTGGAGGGGGGGGGGCTTTATTATTTCAACCTTGCCAGACCCGGGGGCACTATTGTAGGGGGAGGCACTATTGGAGGGGGGGCTTCTTGATTGGAGGATTTACGGTATGCGACGTGTTGCTGCGTTTGGTTCGGTTTTTATAAACGGTTTGTTCAAACTGAAGTTGATCAGCTGCAAAGCATAAGTGGCTATACATAAATGAGCCATGCCTTAATTGATACCCCTCTTTTTCACACGGGTCTCCTACAAAAGAGCGTCACATATTCACCTTTTTTTGCAGGCGCCTGCAAATTTTTCCTTAATCTTCATGCTGCGCGCATACATAGCCTGCGCTCGTCACTATGGGAGACTCTTATCGCTGACTTGATTACCGTAAACCTGATAATTAGCCCCCGGGGCTAATTGTTTCGTTCGAGCTCTAGGAGGGTGTAGAATTAAAGGGGGAGCTAATTATGGGGGGGTTGGGCTTGTAAACTGAAAGTGTTGATGTGCGGGTTTGTGCGTGAAAAGGCGCGTGGAGGCAATTTTTAAGGGAAAAAGACGCCACGCCTCACTCTAACACACTCTGATACGTACTCAGTACCACATGTACATACGTACACATACGCGACCATACATGCACCCAGACTTAAATTTTGCCTTTCATCAGACGATGGCCCATTTAGGGAGGGTGCGCAATTATAGTGAAGGGGGGGAGAGGGGTTATAAACTCAAAGTGGGAGGGGTGTGTGGGGCTCATTATAGGGGGGCTAACGGCTAAGGTTTTACGGTTTACTGAAAGACGTTCTCAACTCGCCTGAATGCTTCCTCGACTTTGGCGAAGCGAGAAGGGCCGCTCGCCGCCGGCGGCCTTGAACAGCGCCGTCAGCTCGTCGTAGTAGCAGCGCAGCAGGGCTCTGCCACGTGTCGCTTGCGCGTCTTCGCCGTGGTCGACATCACCAGAGTTGGGACCAGGTCTTCGTGACGAGGCCGGGAGGGGTAGCCTGCGCGTGCGTGCCGGTGCGTGCGTGCCGTGCGTGTGTGCGTGCCGGTGCGCACACATGCGTGCGTGCGTACCGGTGCGTACATGCGTGCGTGCGTGCCAATGCGTACATGCGTGGGTGCGTGCCAGTGCGTGCATGCGTGCGTGCATGCGTGCGTGCGTGTCCGTGCGTGTGCGTGCGTGCGTGCGTGTGTGCGTGCGTACCGTGTGTGTGCGTGCGTGCCGGTGCGCGGGCTGCGCGCGTGCCGGTGCGTGCGTGCGTGCGTGCGTGCGTGCGTGCGTGCGTGCGTGCGTGCGTGCGTGCGTGCGGGTGCGTGCCTGCGTGCGTGCGTGGGTGCGTGCGTGCGTTCGTGCGGGTGCGTGCCTGTGCGTGCGTGCGTGCGTGCGTGCGTGCGTGCCGTCGTGCGCGCGTGCGCGTGCATGCGTGCGTGCGTGCCGGTGCGTGCATGCGTGCGTGCGTGCGCGTGCCAACAGGGGCATACCTGCCAGTCGAGAGATCGACACCAGTCTCTCATTCCCTCATCGTCCCTCTTTACCACCAAATTGGTAATACGGCAATCTCCCTGCGCCATCGCCAGAGGCATGTCCATCGTCTCCGGCAGCTAAAGGGTGCCAGGGTGCTTTGTAAGTCTCTGAAGTTGAAGTGTTCCCAAATTTGATAACAGATCCGACAAAGGAAACAAAAGTTATTCAAAAAAGAGAACTGTGATAATTTTAGAAAACACCCTTTATATACAGATCAATACTGATAGTCCAAGGCTAATGAGTTGTAGCTATAGGTATTGTAAATTCGCCAAAAAGTTCCCCTGGGGCTAGGACACCCTCTTTAGTTGGGGCACTATTATTGAGGCGGTACAATTTATTTTCGTTTTCATTTTTTTTTTTAAATTCCGACCCAAACGTCGGTAAAAAAAACTGACAGAGTACTTTCTACCACCATGAACAAAGGTCCCTGCACAGTATGTGCTTTTAAAATACTTGAGTACAAATGTGCTCTTAGAGGCCCAGGTCAGCAAAATGTCACATTGTGAGGTTCCATCGGCGGCCGTTCCACTACTCAGAGAGCCACCATCATTTCAACCTTTTCCACTTAACAGGAGGCACCATTGGGAGAGGGTACCACTATGGAGGAGGAAGAGAAGAAAGAAAGAAGAAGGAGGAGGAGGAGGAGGAGGAGGAGGAGGAGGAGGAGGAGGAGGAGGAGGAGGAGGAGGAGGAGGAGGAGGAGGAGGAGGAGGAGGAGGAGGAGGAGGAGGAGGAGGAGGAGGAGGAGGAGGAAGGAGGAGGAGGAGGAGGAGGAGGAGGAGGAGGAGGAGGAGGAGGAGGAGGAGGAGGAGGAGGAGGAGGAGGAGGAGGAGGAGGAGGAGGAGGAGGAAAAGGAGGAGGAAGAAGAAAAGAAGGAGGAGGGGAGGGAGGAGGGAGGAGGAGGGAGGAGGAGGAGGAGGAGGAGGTACGGTAAGTACTTCAAAGCGGTGTGGCTCTCTCTCAAAAACTGACTTTAGCAGCGCTTCCCAAGATGGAGAAGGCGAGGTCCTTGTTGAGTCGCTTGACCATGTCTTGGTCGAAAATGTGCGCGTACTGGGTGGTCATCAGTGCAAGCGTTCCCCTGAATGGCCTTTTTACTGTGAGTCTCTAGCGTCCTGATTCAGCTATTGAATTGTTGCAGTGTACGGACTAGTGGTAGAGAACCGGCCTCTTTCGCGCACGGTTCTGGGTTCGATTCTCGATGGATCCACTGGATCGAGGACTTCCCTCTCAGTAATCGATTTTCTCGTGCTGTCGCTGCCCCGGATTACAGAAGGCGTTCTTCCGAATGTCTTTGATTAAATGTGGCTCTAGCAGAGAGACGTCATGGGCATGGGCCTGCCAATGGACCATTTATTGGCAACCTAATCCAAAAACAACCACCCTGCCTGCAAGTACAATGTATCCCACCACACATATACAATGTGCATACCTGGAGCATGCCTTCCATTTGCTTGGGGTCGCCGACCAAGCTGAGCAGGTCACTCTTTAGCTTGTCGTTTTCTAGCCACGCCTTCTCCTGGAGCGTCACTGCGTGCAACGCGGCCAGCGCGGCCCAGGGGTAGTTTGCGACCCCAACGTTAATTTGTAGCGGACAGAAATGCCGTATGGAAACATTCTGTGGTTTTCGATTGATCCTTTGGGTGAGTGGCGTGCGGGTATTCATACGTCAAAAGTGTCCGGACACTTTTGCCGTATGAATAGGCATGTATTCATACGGGTTTTTTGTCCGCAAGCAAGCGTTGGTTATGTTCCGATCGAAGCTGGAAAGCACGTGCTTACGGACAAAAATCCCATATGAATACATGCCTATTCATACGGCCAAAGTGTCCGGACAAAAATGCCGTATGAATAGGCATGTATTCATACAGGATTTTTGTCCGCAAGCAAGCGTTGGTTATGTTCCGATCGAAGCTGGAAAGCACGTGCTTACGGACAAAAATCCCGTATGAATACATGCCTATTCATACGGCAAAAGTGTCGGACAAAAATGCTGTATGAATAGGCATGTATTCATACGGGATTTTTGTCTGCAAGCAAGGGTTGGTTATGTTCCGATCGAAGCTGGAAAGCACGTGCTTACGGACAAAAATCCCGTATGAATACATGCCTATTCATACGCCATTTTTGTCCGGACACTTTTCCTGTATGAATAGGCATGTATTCATACGGGATTTTTGTCCGCACATTTGCACATGCTCCCGCATAATTATGCAAATGCGTACTGTAGTTGTGGACCTTTGTACATTGTACTGTACATTCTAGCTTACCTAATTGGAAAACTTCCAGAACGTGTGCATGCACGCACGCACGCACGCACGCACGCACGCACGCACGCACGCACGCACGCACGCACGCACGCACGCACGCACGCACGCACGCACGCACGCACGCACGCACGCACGCACGCACGCACGCACGCACGCACGGGAGTGCACGCACATGCACACATACACGTGCACGCACACATGCACGTGCACACACGCACGCACGGGAGTGCATGCATGCACGCACGCACGTACGCACGCACGCACGCACGTGCACGTATGCACGCACACACGTGCGCGCGTGCAGGCATGCACGCCCCATATGCACGCACGCACGTGCACGCACGCACGCACGTATGCACGCACGCACGCACGCATGGGACTGCACCCGCCCGCACGCACGCACGCACGCACGCATGCACGCACGGGAGTGCACGCACATTCTAGCTTACCTAGTTAAAAAACTTCCAGAACGCATGCACGCACGCACGCACGCACGCACGCACGCACGCACGGGCGGCCGGCCGCCTGGCCGCCCCCCCCCGCCGGGAGGCAGGCCGCGCTGCCGGCCGCCCCCCATGCCGCCCTAGCCGCCGGGAGTCCTGCACGCATGCACGAAAATACACGCACGCACGCACGCACGCGCGCACGCACGTGCACGTATGCATGCACACACGTGAGTGCGTGCAGGCAGGCACGTGCGCCGCCGCCCGCCGCCTTTTTGTCGCGCGGCTCTTTACTAGCTGGAGCCGTGCTTCGGACATCCCTATGTACTGCCTATTCTCGCCTTGTCCGCCTTTTCCGTTGATAGGCATGTATTCTCGGGATTTTTGTCCGCACTTTGTGGCGTGCTTCCGCATAATTTGCAATGCATCTGTCTTGGCCTTGTCTTGTCTGTCATAGCTTCCTTGGTTGTGGAAGACTTGCAGACGCGTGCCGCCGCCGCCGCCGCCGCCGCCGCCGCCGCCGCCGCACGGGAGTGCCGCACATGCACACATACACGTGCACGCACACACGCACGCGCACACAAGCATGTGCACGCACGCACGCACGCACATATGCACGCACGCACGTGCACGCCCCGTGCGCGCGTGCAGGCATGCGCACGCATGCACGTCACGCACGCACGCACATATGCACGCACGCACGTGCACGCACACACGCACGTGTGCACGCACGCACGCCCGCACGCACGCATGGAACTGCACGCATGTGCACGCACGCCTTCTAGCTCCCCTAATAAAAAACTTCCAGAACGATCACGCACGCACGCACGCACGCACGCGCGCACGCACGGCACGAGCGCACGCACGCACGCACGTACGTGCACGCATGTACGCATGCACGCACGCACGCACGGGAGTGCAGGCACATGCATGCATGCACGTGCACGCACACACGCACGTGCACGCATGCTAGCACACACGGGAGTGCACGCACGCATGCACGGGAGTGCACGCACGCACGCACGCGCGCGCGCACGCACGCACGTGCACGTACGCACGCACACATGTGTGCGCGCGTGCAGGCAGGCATGCACGCACGCGCATGCAAGCACGTGCACGCACGCACGCAGGCACATATGCACGCATGCACGTGCACGCACGCACGCACGTGTGCACGCACGCACGCCCGCACGCACGCATGGAACTGCACGCACGTGCACGCACGCACGGACGCACGCACGCACGCACGTGCGCGTGTGCAGGCACGCACGCACGCATTGCGCCGCTGCCGTGCCGCCGCCGCCGTATGCCGCCGCCGCATGGGACTGCCGCCGCCGCCGCCGCCGGGAGTGCCGCACATCTACTTCCTATTGGACTTCCGCGCCGCCGCCGCCGCGCGCCGCATGCGCCGCCCGCCGCCGCCGCCGTGCCGTATGCCGCCGCCGCCGCCGCCGGGAGTGCAGGCACATGCATGCATGCCGTGCCGCACACCGTGCACGCATGCTAGCGCACGGGAGTGCACGCACGCATGCACGGGAGTGCACGCACGCACGCACGCGCGCGCGCACGCACGCACGCCCCCCGCACGCACGCGCGCACGCACGCACGTGCACGTACGCACGCACACACGTGCGCGCGTGCAGGCAGGCATGCACGCACGCGCATGCAAGCACGTGCACGCACGCACGCAGGCACATATGCACGCACGCACGTGCACGCACGCACGCACGTGTGCACGCACGCACGCCCGCACGCACGCATGGAACTGCACGCACGTGCACGCACGCACGGACGCACGCACGCACGCACGTGCGCGTGTGCAGGCACGCACGCACGCACGCACGGGAGTGCACGCACGCATGTGCACGTGCACGCACACACGTGCACACACGTGCACGCACGCACGCACGCACGCACGTATGCACGCACGCACGCACGCATGCATGGGACTGCACGCACGTACGCACGCACCCACGCACGCAGGCATGCACGCACACACGTGCACGCACGCACGCACGCACGCATGGGACTGCACGCACGTGCACGAACGCACGGACGCACGCACGCACGCACGCACGCACGCACAGAGGAGCACAGAATTTGCGCCTGTTTCTGTCAACGGGGTGCACGCCTTCACGATCAACAGAAGAATTCAGTCAGAATTTAGGCCAATTTCTGTCAACGGGGTGCACGCCCCCCATGGACAAAGCGGGAGCATGGAGCTTGGGTCCTCAATGCAACTGTCCTAAGGAACACTCGCCCACACAAGCAAAAGACAAAAGCTACGCATATTCTTTATGATCACGTCGACGTCATATGCAAAATCAATTGCTTCATGCCTTAATGTATACATGGCGGCCGAAGGCCGCGCGCGCCTGGTATGGCCAAAATCGGCGGCCGACAATTCTGAATTTGTAGGCATGAAAAATAGCAATGTCCATCAATAATAGACATATTGATTGTGTTGTGTTGGGGGGGGGGGGGAGGTTGTTTGGGAAGGGAAACCAAAAAAAAAAACAGCCCCACTTGGAGACTCTGCACATTCTGAGTGCGTGCGTGCGTGCGTCGGGTAAGGAGAGTGGTGGTGGGGCGACAGGGGGGGGGGGTACGATTAGCGGCCTGAACCAAAAAAATACGCACAGAGACTCTTGGTTGCTGAATGAGCGAGAGTATTTATGTGCGGTGAGGGGAGGGCAGAGGGCATAGGTGCCCACGGAAATTGGGCCTGGGGAGGGGGGGAAAACCGCCAACATTTTTGAAGGCAGGGGGTGGGTAAAATGGGCAATTCGGGATACTTCCCACAGGGTGGGTGGGTGGGTGGGTGGGTGGGTGGGTGAGTTAGTGTCATGCATAGTCGATCAATGCAATGCAGCAGCACAATGTACTAGCCGCTTCAACTCAGGACTCCTGCTTGCAAAGTGCTCCAAAGTGGTTCAATATCAATATTTTCACGTCCTCTGTGATGCCTCATCATCAATAAAATGTGTCATAAAATCATGCTGCAAATGCTCAGTTGAAAAGCAACAATGACGAATCTGTAAAGTGATGCAGCAAAAGCCAAAGGAAGTCAACCAATGCAACCAATGCACTTCTGCAATACAGGAGAACAGTTTACCTTTTTTGTTGTAACGCTTTATTTTTGCGTCATTACATCTCCAGTCATTACATTCGATAGTAAAAATTTGGCACTATACGATCTTTAGCAGACACCATAAATCCCATATTTAGTGGTGGTGGAGTAATTGTTGTAATAAGCCCTTCAGAGCCAGCTAATAATAATTGGCTTTTTGTAATCTGCATGGTTGCTCACATATGTTCATACATCGTGATCTGCAGGCGCAGGGCTGCAGCTTCCCGATCGGCTTGTGCTGACTGACTGACTGACTGCTCGGTAGGCTGCTATAAATCTGTATTGCACCCCAACATTTGAGCGCCATTGAGAAACTAAATAATCCGTGTCTTCTGAAGCTCCCTGACCGGTCTGTAGAACTCGTCGAAATTTGTGAACGGCCCCTCTTCCTCTTGGAGCGACTTGCCAAAGCGGCGCTTGTGCAAGGCCTTTGGACCTGCTCTAAGCTAGAATCGCTGTCCGACGCTTCCGATTCCCTTCCGGCGCGTCGTGGGCAGGCGTTTTTCGGTGGGCTTGGGCTTGAGTCTTCCTTACGTCGTTTTTTTTGGCAAAACACAATTGTTGCGTCCGCGTCCGCTGCGTCCGAAACCTAAGCGAAGCCTAAGCCTAAGCTAAGTATAAGCCTAAGCCAAAGCCAAAGCCTAAACATGGACTGGACTAAAGCAAAGTCTGGACTAAGCCTAAAATTAAGAAAGTGTTCATCGGACGCAGCGGACGCGGACGCATTCATTGTTTTCAGCCGTTTTCTACACAAAAAAAAACTAAAACAACGCACCACAAAAACGCTAACACTAAAGCATGATCACACCCCATCCTCAGGCTTAGGCTTAGGCCCAGGCTTATATGCTTAGGCTTACGCTTAGGCAGACACGAGTGCGCGTGCGTGTGCGCGCGAGTCCGTGCGTTCGTGTGCGCACATGCGTGCGTGCGTGCGCGAGTCCGTCCATGCGTGTCTGTGCGTGCGTGTGCACCTGCGTGCATGTGTGCATGTGTGCGTGCGTGCGCGTTCGCATAGGTATGGTATGTTCGTGCGTTTTTACCCTCAACTTGCAACATGAACCATATTCTGTGCGTGCATGCGTGCGTGCATGTGCGCGCGTGCGTGCGTGCGTGTGCGCGAGTGCATGCATGCATGCGCGTGCGTGCGTGCGTGCGTGCGTGCGTGCGTGCGTGCGTGCGTGCGTGCGTGCGTGCGTGCGTGCGTGCGTGCGTGCGTGCGTGCGTGCGTGCGTGCGCGTTCGCATAGGTATGTACGTGATTTTTTCACCCTCAACTTGAAATATGCAACAACTTGCAACATTTTGCATATTCAATGTCTCATATCTTGTGATTACAGTATCTCACAGGAAAACGGATGTGATATTCAGCATGGCCGATTACGTATGTCCCAAGCAGATTTGACACTGAATTCTCAAATTTGATAAAACACATATGCGGAATTTGCATATCTCCCGGATTACGGTAGCTACGGAAAATCCGGCCACTGTATGATGGTAAAATGTGCCAAGCCAGCTGCTCACAAAATTTCAGCTCAATCAATTCACCACAACTCTCTGCGCTGCATTGCAGAATGCAGACAGAGCCCACAAACAGCCCTACGACTGTAGAAAAGGATAGTGCTATCTCTTGTCATTACTGTAGCGGATGTGAAAACAAATGCCAGAGTCGTGATCAGCATTGTCAATTACATATGCTCATACTGTTTTGCACTCTAAATTTGCGAACATTAACCATCCACAATTTGCATATTCAATGTGCTGTATCTCGCGATTACGGTATCGCACTGGAAAACGGATGTGATATTCGTGATCAGCATGGTCGATTACATACATACCAAGCAGAATTGACACTGAATTCTCAAATTGGATCAAACACGTATGCGAAATTTGCATAACTCACGGATTACGGTAGTTGCAGAAGTGCCACTCTTATTTTGACGGTGAAATGTGCCAAGGAAGCTTCATACAAAATTTCAGCTCAATCCATCCAGCACAACTCTCTGGGCTGCGTTGCAGACAGACAGACAGACAAACATTGTGCTTTAGTAATATAGA
>JASAMY010003565.1:0-32903 GCA_030248085.1 Paralinhomoeus sp. GSCO2_6 | reverse complement strand
ATGCCTGACGATCCAGCTCAAAAGGCGTGATTGGCCCGCTCCTTGTGTGACGCCTTGGCCGAGTGCAATTCTTTTCCTTTTTAGACCAAATTTCTACCGTAGTATAGTAAGTGCATCGTGTACGCCAAAGAATACCTAAATGGACGTGGGAACAGTGGATGACGCAGTGGAAGACATTTGAGAAACGCACCGAAATGTCTTGGTTGTCCAGGTTGCATATGGTTGCGCGTTTTTAAAATTGCCTTCTTCAATTGAAGAGTCAACTTCAACACGTGACCGTTGTTGTTTACGATACGATTGGTTGGGAATATCTACCAGTGGGGGCGCGGGCGGCGGCGCTGGCACATTACGCACCGAGTCTCACCAAACTCCCGCGTCCTAGTTTTTCCTTCCGTCTGTACCCCGCCCCCCACTTCTAGATAATCGTGGGGGGGTTCTGATCATATTTAAGGATATCTAAAGACTGAAAGACTAAAGACCGGTATTCGGCATTCGACCTCACCGTCCGGCGAGACTGACAGCATAGGTAGACGGTAGACACGCATAGACGAAAACCGAACAGACTAAAACGACTTTCAAGTCTGCTCAGCTTCCTCTTTTGGGGTGTTTATGTATTCTGGATGGCGAAAACGAATGCTGGAAGCTGAATGATTATGGATGAATGAAAGGCCCTAAGAGAACGGGTAGCGGAGGGGAGAACGGCGACAGGAAGGAGTGACAGCCATACCTCCATGTACAAGCATGACCCTGACCAAGGTGAATGCATATTCCATTCACGTGAGGCCGAAAGCGGCTTAGCGGTTCACAAAGTTGGGCGCACCGCGCGCGTGAGCGCGCTTCACATGCATTACTGTGTAGTTGAACATGAACGGCTCGAGAACTCGACGAGCGGCACTCCTCAAGGACAAGGTCGAGGCGAATGAAAACGCCGCAGCGAACACTCCCTCCTGGCGCCTCGCGTGTAGGCAGCGCAGCCGTTGTCTCGACTCTAGACGACCCACGTGTCTCTCGCGTCTTGCATCGCGTAGCTCAGCATGACGCCCAGCATTAGCATCGACTACGACCGCCTCACTATTCTCATCTCGCCAACCGGCGGCAACTGTTCCAGCCTCATACCAGTCAGCGGCATGGCCCAATTACAAAATCTGGCAAGCGTACTAGCACGAGCCGGTGCGGGCAATGGACGGGCTCACCTCACCCCCCCCCCCCCTCCCTTTCTCGAGGACTCAACTCCCATTGGTCAGGTAATTATCACATGCAAGTGTTCAGGTACTAGGATTTGTGTCGGGGGTCGGTCTAGGATCAGTAATTATACGGCCTCAAATTCTGGTGACGGAGATGAAGCGGTGAAGCATGAAGCAGTGACGGGATGGAGAAGCAGCATATAGCAGTGAAAAAATGAAAAAAATTGCGTCTATTCGGGTCTATTCCGGAGACGGGTGGGTGGGACAGCACGGGGTCCGGTGAGACTCGGTGCGTAATGCGTCGGCCCGATCCCGCGCCCCCCGCTCGTAGATATTCCCGATTAGCTTGTTTCTCGGGTGCACGATTTGTGCGCTGGATTACGCGACGACAGTGGACATTAACTTTTATTGTTATCACTATTCTTGGCTGTTGTTGTTACGGCTGTGGAACTCGCCGAGAAGGATGTACAACGGCATCGGGCTGACGACGCCGCGCGGCTCGGCGACCAATGGCTACGTGCAGCGGAACCTGGCGCATCTGCTGGTCAACAACAAAGACAAGGTCAAGTTCCTCACGGAAGAGGAGATCAAGCAGGCCGAGAAGGAGCTCATCAAGGTTCCCAACCAGGTAGCGCGCGCCGCTCTTCCCACTGATCACTTTCTCTGAGTCTTCTGATGCGGCGTGAGCAACTGCGGTTGTCCTATCCTATCCTAGGGCATTCTGGAGCACGCTCGGAAGCGACGGGCCGAGCTCAAGTGCGCCGAGCTGGAGGACCTGATGCGCGACCAGGGCTACAAGGACGACGAGATCGACGCCAAGGTGCGCTTCTGCTCTTGTCGGCTCTCCTGTCGTATGCGCCGAGCATAGGTGTTCCTTGCCCATCGTTTGCCGGGTCTCCGCCCCGGTTGGTTGTGGCCCGAAGTGGGGACTACCCACTTTGCCGCCCCGGTTGGTCAGAGCCAAAAGTGGGTATTCCCCACTTCCACCCCCTGTGAAATTTGAGGTGGTGAATGGATCGACAGATGGAAATAACTAATGTGAATTGTGGCCTTCATAAAAAGAGAATGAAAAGGAATCCTCTTTTTTCCTTTAATTTCACTTGTTTTTTGTCCAATTGTTGTGTCATGAACAACTTTTGAATGTATGTGCCTGTTTAAATATTGCATCATCACAAGATGCATCACAAGATTTCAATACCAAAAGGACAGCATATGTCACAGTTCCATAACTGGGTAGCTTTGGCTGACTTGAAACCAAGTGTAAGGCGCAATCCAAACAGCTTACTTGCTTATCTACGCAAACATGTGGTGCCACATACAGATCATCAAAGACTTGTTCGTCCAATTCATTTGAGCATTGAAGAAGACTTTGAAACACACTTTCAGCAAAGAATAACTGAAAAAAACATCAGCATCTATTATTCAACAAACTGAGCAGTACAAGAAAGGAGCATACACAGCAACTGGCAACATGTTTAAACTGCGATATTTGGAAGTTAAGCTGAATATGCCACCATATCAGCATTCAGACATTTGCAATGTACTGAAAACAATTGGAGTCAATTTGGGAAATCAACACACATCTAGAAAGTCTGCAAGCCAAATCTCAACATCAATATCTTCAACAATGCAACACCATGGGCAGAAGCTGGAGTACACCAAGCAAGACAGAATGAAGTACAAAGCACTCTCAAATGTCAGCTCTGCAAATCAGTGTTACATGTAGCCAAGAACAACACTATTTCTAATGGTGCAAATGGTTAGTTGTCTTATTCAGTTTATTCACTGTCACATACCTATAAGTAAAACAATCCATCATTTACAGTACTTCGCCAAAAGCTTGATCAAAAATGTGCCTCTCTCTCATCCAGAACACAAAACATATGTCGAAGGCTTGTGCGGACATCTGCAAGAACAATAGTCTACCTTTTAAGACAACAAATCCCAATGTCTACCATCTGTGAGAAGTACTTGCATCTCTGCCCATCCGAGTTTGTTTGATTCGTTTTATTATTTGGCTTCATTAACTGTTTGGTCTCTTAAGGTTTCTCTCACCATACATGGCCGATATAGCACAACTGTCACCAGATTGTAACTTGGATGGTGTCTCTGATGCTTTTCAAGTCGCAATGAGTCCAAATGATGGGCCACAGAGTCAACAACCAACATCACAACTTGCATATTCAGTTTCACAGATGGTTCAAGCAAGGCAGAGATGGCTGATCAGTGTAGTAGATGTTATATGATGATGATGATGATACTTGATATATGCTGTCTAGAACTGTGTGTGTGTGATGTGTCACTTGTAAGTGAATGTCTAAAACTTGCCACATTTCACATCATTACTTTGGAGTAACATGCTTGCCACCCTCTATCATATTTGGTTGGAGCGCCCACTTCTGTTACCACCCCTAAGCAATTTTGGGTTTTGGAGGCACTTGCCGCCCCGGTTGGTCAGCAGGGTCAGGAACACCTATGGCGCCGAGCGCTTCAGTTGAGCCTCCTGCCTGTCTCGTTCAGGTGGGCGAATACCGCGAGCTGCTGCTGGCGAAGCTGGAGCAGGCCGAGAAGGACGGCAGCGCGCGCGCCGCGGCCGAGGCGGCGGCGGAGCAGGACTCGTGGGGCCTGAGCTTCGGCCGGGAGACGCACCAGGTGGCGCTGCTGCAGCGCGCCAAGAACGACCACCTCCGCGCCGCCTTCGGCATCCGCGCCGACTTCGTCGACGGCTCCAGCTTCGAGCGCATGCGCAACAAGGACGACCAGCAGGCCCAGGCCGCCGACTCCGCGCCGACGGCAGAGGCACAGGAGGCGACGTCCAACAAGCAGAAGGAGGAGCGCGCCAACTGGAGGGAGCGGTTCCAGCACGAGAGACCCGAGCGCAGAGCCACGCCCTCGCCGCCGGCCGAGACCGAAGCGGTGGCGCCCAAGCGCGAGCCCTCCCCTCCTCCGTCGCCGCCGCCGGCCAAGAAGAGAGCGCAGAGGCGGTCGACCAGCCCCTCGCCCACGAGGGACGAGGAGAGACGCCGCAAGCCGTCGAAGCTCGATCGAGAGCAGCAGGAGGAAGAGGGCGAGAAGAAGAGGAAGCGCAGAGAGGAGAAGGAAGAAGAGAAGAAGAAAGCTGCCGCTGCCGTCGACGACAAGGACCGAAAGAAGAAGAAGGACGACGCGAAGGTGGGCGCACAGCTCCTTTGGGAGACTCCCTTGTAAGCTGCCGCGTAGGTGCTCAGCGGAAATTTGGGCCTCGGTCATTGGTGTAGGTTTTTTTCAAAAGCCAGGGGGGGCTGGGGGTTTTGAGGGGGAGGTTCTGAAGCCACTGGGAACGAACATTTTCGAGGGGAGGGTGGTTGAAGTAGAAGGTTTCGCATCAAAATAGCGCGTAAATCGGTGCTTTTTGGTCGAAAATGTGTCAAAACAATGCCGAAATAGCACTTTTGAAGCTTTTTGGGTCACGCTACACTGAAAAGGAAGCAAAAACACGTATCTTTTTGGCCAATCTTTTCGATATTGAGAGATGGTTTTCCGCAAATTATCTGGGATGGCGATGGCAAGGTGGGGTGCTCTCGCAAAAAAAGCGGAATGGCTTTGGCCAGGGGGTAACCCCCCCCCCCTTCACTCCCCCACCCTGAGTCCACCTATGGACTTGGTGTATTGTGGGAAGGTGGCGGGGAGAGGTATCTGTATTTTCGGGATGGACTATTATGCTGCAAAAAGTTCTGCTAAATGTATTCCATCGGCAAGCAAGGGCCAAAAGTTCAAACGTTCTTTCAAGCCCTTAAAATTGTCGCGCCTTCAAGGCTCCTAAAAACGCCTTGGCGGGGTGGGTGGGGGGGGGGGGGGATCCCGAAACTCTTTTGGGATACGGTTCATCATGTCTCCAAGTTAGTGTCCCTTCCAGCAGCAGCAGCAGCGGAGCCCAGAGGCGCGGGCCAAGACGCAGAAGACGGAGCGAAAGCGTCGGCGCCACGACTCTTCCTCCTCCTCCTCCTCCTCGTCGTCGTCTTCGTCCAACTCGGATTCGGACGACAGCTCTTCGGACGTGTCGTCGTCCCACTCGGAGCCGACCTATAAGAAGCGGTATGCACCTCTGCTCGAGAGGGCAGCGTATGGCCTAGTGGTAGAGAATCGTCCTCTTGCGCACAAGGTCCTAGGTTCGATCCTTGATGGTTCCACTAGGTCGAGGACTTCCCTCTCAATGGGTTTTCTCGTGCTCTGTCGCTGGCCCAGACTACAGATGGCGTTCTTCCGAATGTCTTTGGCTAATTATGCGGCTGTGGAAGAGAAGGCGCCATGGAGATGGGTGTGCCATAATGGGCCATTGACGGCCTCTTAGCGTCGCCCCAAATCCAGCAACCAACAACAACCACCCCTGAGCATACCTGTAACCGGGAATTGGACCTGGGGGGGGAGGGTTCGGGCACTTTCTGGGGGGGGGGGGGTGGTGGGTGGGGTGATAATCTGGAGGAGGGGGGGGGGTCTGGGGCAGAAAAAAATAGGCAATTTTTGGTCTATTTTTAGTCAAAGATACACTGTAAAAACCTGAAAATAGGTACTTTTTAGCCAAAATACACTGTAAATAACGCAAAATAGACACTTTTGGGTCGATTCTTGCTCAAAAACATTGTACAAAATGCATTTATTTTGCATTATAGTATGTAGTAGAAAGTTTCCAAAAAGTCTGGGGGGGGGTCTGGGTGGGGGTTCAGGACAACCTGGGGGGGAGGGTTGGGGAGGGTGTGGGTAGGGTCAAACTCAGCACCTGGGGGGGGAGGGTACCCCCCCCCCCCAAACCCCACCCCAGTTACAGGTATGCCCCTGAGCGTCTTGCGTTCCAGAGCAGCGGTCAAGGCAAAGGCCAAGGCAGCAGCAGCGTCCAAGAAGCGTCGGCCCAAGGTCAAGTCCAAGGTGCTGCAGCCCAAGAAGGAGGCCGACGACTCGGACCAGGCCCGCTCGCCCGCCGTCAGGGACAAGCGACGCGTCACGAGGTACTACACGTTTTCGTTGCTGTCCGTATCGAAAATGTGGCACCCCCCCCCCCTCACCCACCTCGGTCTTGCGGCTCTCGTGTTCGTCGCTCACGTGCTTGCATGCTGCCAGTCAGACCTCTAGTTGAGAGGGATGGTTCAAATCCTCCCCCCCCCCGTTTGGGAAGTCGACCACCCCCCCCCCCTTCCCAGCTACCCCCTCCGAAATTTTTCAAAAGGGCTTTCTGCCAGTCTGTGTTTTCGATGGAGTCTGATGGAGTGATGAAGTCTGTTGTTGCGTCCTTTTCCGTGAAATTTCTTTCTTGCATATCTTATTTACAAATGCACCGCGTGCACGTGTATGTGTGTATATATGTGGGCAAGAGGTAAACTCGCGAACCGCTTGACGTACGTGGACGCGCGATGGCTCGATCGAATGCTCGCGACCCCGAGGTGGTCATGGGCAAGGTCGATTTTTGATATGCAAATATATACCGTAGTTATGGCGCATTTTCAAAGTTTGCAGCACAGATTAACACTACCAAACGAATTGCACATGGATGAATTACATATCAAAAGACTCGCCTCGACGTCACGAGTCATTTGCACATGCTCCCGCATAATTATGCAAACGAAAATTATGCAAATTATGCCAATTCACAATTTCGCAATTTCACCCACATGGGTGATGTTGCGTGGTCAGTTGACACCTTTCGGCAGCAGGTCACTGCCTAAAGCGGCAATGCTGAACTAGCTAGGCCAAGTGCCTTCCTTCGGGGAGTGGGTGAAAGCCCCAAGTGCTTTTTGAAAAAATATGTAAGTGTGGTACATTGTATCTTGCCTAAATGGAAAATGGAAAATGAATTGCATATCAAATGACTTGGCTAGACGTCACGAGCACTGTATGTGTGGCAACGCACGCATGCAAGCACGCACGCACGCGCGCGCGCATTGGCACGCACGCATGCACTCATGATATATATATATATATTATATATATACATATCTACATATATATGGATATATGGATATATATACATGCATGCACGCACGCAAAGGCTTATGTCGAAACATACGTACACGCACGCACGCACGCACGACGCACGTACACGCACGCACGCTCGCACGCACGCACGCTCGCACGCACGCACGCACGCACGCACGCACGCATGCACGCACGCACGCACGCACGCACGCACATACGGTCGCACAGAGGAGCACAGAATTTGGGCCAACCGCACGCACGCACGTACGCACGCACGCACATACGGTCGCACAGAGGAGCACAGAATTTGGGCCAACCGCACGCACGCACGCACGCACGCACACACGCTCGCACGCACGCACGCACGCACATACGCTCGCACAGAGGAGCACAGAATTTGGGCCAATTTCTGTCAACAGGGTGAACGCCCATCACGATCAACAGAGCAGCAGTGAATTTGGCGCCACCAACTGTCAACGGGGTGAACGCCCATCACGATCTACAGAGCAGCAGTGAATTTGGCACCACCAACTGTCAACGGGGTGAACGCCCATCACGATCAACAGAGAAGCAGTGAATTTGGCGCCAGCAACTGTCAACGGGGTGAACGCCCATCACGATCAACAGAGCAGCAGTGAATTTGGCACTGTCAACTGTCAACATGCACGCATGCACGCACACACGACGCACGTACACGCACGCACGGCACGTACACGCACGCACGCACGTACATGCACGCACGCGCGCATTGGCACGCACGCACGATATATATATATATATATATATATATATATATATATATATATATATATATATATATATAAATATGTACATATATACGATATATATATATATATATATATATATATATATACATATATATACATAACTACATATATATGTATATATATACATGCATGCACTCTCGCACAGGCTTATGTCGAAAGGGGACAGCCACTCTGGGGGACGTGCTCCCGCATAATTATGCAAATGTATACTCTAAGTGTGTTACATTGTATCCTGCCCACCATGGTGAACGCCCATCTCGATTAACAGAGCAGCAGTGAATTTGGCGCCAGCAACTGTCAACGGGGTGAACGCCCATCAGGATCAACAGAGCAGCAGTGAATTTGGCACTACCAACTGTCAACTGTCAACACGCACGCATGCACGCACACACGACGCACGTACACGCACGCACGCACGCACGCACGTACACGCACGCACGCACGCACGCACGCACGCACGCACGCACGCACACACGCTCGCACAGAGGAGCACAGAATTTGGGCCAATTTCTGTCAACGGGGTGAACGCCCATCACGATCAACAGAGGAGCAGTGAATTTGGCGCCACCAACTGTCAACGGGGTGAACGCCCATCACGATCAACAGAGCAGCAGTGAATTTGGCGCCACCAACTGTCAACGGGGTGAATGCCCATCACGATCAACAGAGCAGCAGTGAATATGGCGCCACCAACTGTCAACGGGGTGAACGCCCATCACGATCAACAGAGCAGCAGTGAATTTGGTGCCACCAACTGTCAACGGGGTGAATGCCCATCGCGATCAACAGAGCAGCAGTGAATTTGGTGCCACTGACTGTCAATGGTGTTAACGCCCATCCCGCAGCTGCTTGCACAGCATGATCATGTCGACCATCATATGCTAAATCAGTTGCTTTATTCCTTAATGTACACATGGCGGCCGAAGGCCGCGCGCGCCTCTAGTACAGTAAAACTGCGCTCTTTACACCCGATTCTCGCTGAAGCGCCCACGTTGACGCTATTTGTGAGCTGTGTCTAAAGTAGGTGAGGACATATATTGGCGTTTTTCACCACTCATCGGTGCTATAGGACCGTAAAAGCGAAACAACACTATTCAGTCAGCCGAATTCGAGCTCGCCCACTGTTTCTTCGGACCCCCCCCCCCTCCCTTGGGCAGACCCGATTACGGGTATGCTGACCATCCCTCACTCGCGACCAACAGAGGTACTCGTGCATGCGTCCTGCTTGGTGTGTTGTCGTCTCCAGTGGCACACGCGGTTCAGGGGCGCGCCTTCTTCATCGGCAACTACGTCGTCATCGTCGTCAGACGAGACGCGGAAGAAGTCGGCTCCGCCGCCCGCCCTCATCAGCTGGGCCGAGAAGACCCCTTCTTCGGCTGGCTTCAAGCCCTCCAGCAAGGCTGCTGCTGCCTGCACCCAGCGACTGGCCGCCCTCCAAGCACCGCCCCGCCAGTCGAGTCGCCGCGAACGCAGTCCCTACCGCCAGCGCGCCAAGCGACCAGCTGCCGCCAAGGCGACCACCGACTCGGATTAGCCTCTCCCTGCCCCAGATCCCCCACTCCTTTTGTTGCAGTTGCGGACTGCTCCGTGGTGGTGTTTTTGTCCGTGGCGGTGGTGTCGTCGTCGTTGTTGTCTGCCGACTTTGTACAGTGAGAACAAGGAACCTACGTACATGGACGCTTGACAGAAGTTGAACGTTGGACAGCCATTCCAGACCAGCAACTGTGGGGGTAGGTCCCCTTCCCCACCGTGCCCAACTCCAGCCAGAAGATCTGTCTACCTCTGTGTCTTTCACGCTATTGTGGTGTAATTTGTTGTGGTCTGTCCTACCTCATGGTTTCAGGGCCGACCCCCCCCCCCCCTCCCTGACTGGGTCAGACCCGGTCACCACAGGCGTTGGTCGCATTTCAGCGCGCGCAAGCGACCAGCACTGTACGATCGGGCGCAGCACCTCAGAAACCGGACGTTGCTGTGATTTCCTTTTTATTGAAGCTCCACTCACTCTCAGCGCTGCGTACGCGCCGTTTCGTCTTCAATGTCACAATTGGGTTCGAAGTGCAATGTCCGCGTTGTGGTGACTTCTGGCATCGGTCGCTCGCTCGCCTAGGCGGCTCGAGGCAGACTGGGCAGCGGTGGCGGCAGGGGAATGGGCGGCGGCGCGCGGGGCGCGGGACAGCAGATGTAGCCTTCGGCGGTCGAGCCGTCAGCCGGCACGTAGTAGCGGTGGCAGAGCTCGTCCACGCCGCACGCGTCCTGCGGTCGCGCCGGTTCACAGGGCGTCAGCTCGTCCGGGGGCGCTCCCGAGAACGGGCAGGTCGGCTCTGCGCGCGACAAGAAGATGCATTTTGGGGCAAGACGACTGGCCTAGTGGTAGAGAATCGGCCTCTTGCGCCAGCATGGTTCGGGGTTCGATTCTTGATGGAGCCACGTGATCGAGGACTTTCTTTTCGATGGATTTTCTCTTGCTGTTGCTGCCCTAGATTGCAGATGGCGAGCTTCCGAATGTCTGGCTAATTCTGCGGGTCTAGACGAATGTGTGACAAGGGGCCCTAGGAGACAAGGGGCCCTACTAGCCAGTAGATTGTAATCAGTTATGATGGGCAAGGGGCCCTAGGGGCAAGGGGTCCTATGCGACAAGGGGCCCTAGTTCAGTGGCGGCGCTAGGAGGGGCAGGGAGGGGCGGACTGCCTCTCACAACTTCTAGACTGTCCGCGCAACTTTCTTCATCTGCACTGCATGTGCGGTTGCTGTGCATGTGCATAACAATATCCAGTTAAAAACCATTGGTGGGAGAACAGACGAGTTCTTCACTTCCAATCAAGATGTGGGGCAGAGAGAGAGTCGTAAAAACATATTGTAGTAGCTGACGGTAAGCGCACACAACGTAAAGCGAATACATTTTTAAAGCGCAGTCGCACGTCCGCTGCTGTGCCAAATTTGCCCATGTCGGTATAGGGTAGGGCCCCTTGCCCATAGGGCCCCTTGCCCACTAGGGCCCCTTGTCGCACGTCGTTTCCAATCTACTAGGGCCCCTTGCCTACTACAGGGTGGCCCACCCTCGCCTTCCTCTGTTTGATCGAGTATATCTCAGGAGTGGATGAAGCGATTTTGGCGCTACTGTATTTCGCGGGTCCCTATTCTTTTTGCGGGTCCCCTGACCTCACGCGGGTCCTTTCACCTCAGGCGGGTCCCAGCAGCAGGCGGGTCCGTTAGATATAAAACCCGGACTGTAGATTGCGGGTCCGTTGGGTAATGGTATTAAATATGGACGGTAGGTAGCGGGTCCGTTGGGTACAGTACCGTACGGATGCAAACTAAACGCGCTGTGTACGTCGCGCGTGCGTGCGTTTGCGCCTCGCGTGTTCTGTTCGCAAAAGAAAAGGCGATACATGTCAGCAGTAAACGTCTACCAGCCCCAACAAACATCCTACGTCCTAAGCCATGTGGACTCTCTACTCCATATGCTTATTCTTCTTGCCTGCGCTCGCTCGCGCGCGCGCTCACTCTGTGCGCGTTTCCCCCCTTGTCATCACCCATACCTTTGAGCTGCACCACCTGGCCAGAGAGCGCGCAGCGGACGCTGGCGCGGCAGACGCTGGCGCCAGAGCATATGCGTCATCTCTCCAGTCTCTCTGCCATCTCTCTGCCAGTCAACCACGTCGGCGTTGCCTTTACTAACGTGGTTCGATGAAGACGCTTTGTGCGCTCACCATGGTCATCGCGATGGTGGCGACCAACGAGCTGACGTGCGTACGCAATGAGCGCCAGCGCCAGTGTACTGGACAGCTGTGCTACACTTTCACGTGCAGAGGTAAACATAAACAATTTTGCAATATATGTAGTACGTACAGGTAGGGTATGTACCGTAAATCGTCCAGTAGTGCCCATGTGTAAGTAGTGCAATAGTGCACCAGATAAGGGGAGGTTGAAACTGGTGCTTCCGATGCTATGGTGCCCCTGGGGTGTAGGTGATACCTAAGTATATACATAGTGTATAGTACATACGTGTAGTGTATAATACGTATAGCAAGTGGTTATCATATATAATCGCGTGTACTTTGTGGCTATGGCGTTTTAGGCGAAACGAAGCTTCTGCGCAACTACACGGGTTGCGATGGTCCGTCGAGAGCGATCTGCAAGCAGCACATGGTTGCCTGCAAGGACTTTGGCGGAGAAGGCAACTGCGACTGGTGCAGCTCTGACTTCTGCAATGACAACAGCAAGAAAGGTGTGACTTAACCACTACTGACATACCGTAATTCCCCCCAGCATGAGCGCCCTAGGCGTTCAATTTTTCAACCCACCCTCTACCCAGGGCATTCATTGAATGGGTAGTTTATTGGAGGGGTATATTTATTATTAGAGGTACGTCAAAAAACTTTCTTGAGGGCCCATTTGTTTTTAGGGAGCGCGAGACCTGGACATACTTCAGTGGCAGTGGTTGCTGGCAGTATGCTGCTCCTGTGGGCCGCGATCTAAACACGATGAAGGTGACGCAAAAGTGGAAAGCACAGCACAGAAGGTGCTTAGGTACATGTTTCCACACCTTGAGCAGTAGTAGTAAATACTAGAGAATGAAATGGGCCTGGAGATTCAGGCCCGGACTGCCCCGCCCACCACCCAGGCCCGACTCGGCCCAACCCGCACCTTCCAAATTGTAGGCCCAATCATGCAGGCACGCACGCACGCACGCACGCACGCACGCACGCACGCACGCACGCACGCACGCACGCATGGAGGAGCGCACACGATCACGCACGCACGCGCCCACAAACGCAACACGCACACGTCCCGTCACAGGCCTGGCCCATGACCCATTTCGTTCTCTAGTACATACACGTTTCAATTCACACTAGAGGTGAGCCACATAAGTGTCCTAATAATGATTTATGATTTAAGTGTCAACTATTGATTTATGAGGCGAATGTTTTTTTTTGATATTCCATTCTACAAATTTCAAGTTATGCCCGGACTGTAATGTGGCTCACCCTGAACAGTGGTGAGCGGCCTTGAAAAATAGTGTAGTACATACACCTGTGTGCCGTTTTATCTCTGAATTATTATCGACTGTAGTCTTGGTCACTGTCTTAGCAAACGTATCAGTGACAATACCGATTGCTTGCTCTATAGTTGCATTTATTCCGTGCTCGTTACTTACTTTTCGCTGCCTCTTACTTAGCCATCGACATATCAGGCCGATTGCTCGCATTACACAGTGTTCATTGGAAAAAGCTGCTGTAGTGCACCACACACCCTATGCACCTCGATTGCAAACACAGACACAATGGGCCACGTCGCATCGGGTTTATTATACAACTACATTATACAACTAGACTAGAAATGCTGCGCGCGCGCCCTCTAGACACAATGCGGCCGTGCCAGCCGTGCCAGCCAGCCAGCGGAGAGGTAGGTAAGAGCGTAACCACGTGACCAGACAGCCCGGCACCGTTTGGCACGACAATGCACTTAAATATGTGCAGACACGCGAAGCGCATCACTCTACCAAACACCAGTGATCTCTTTGTGATTTTCAAATTGGGAAAGAACAATGCTTTGTTCGTCTGTTGCACTAGTGTGTGGCGCAGCAGTTGTCCTGCTGGGAGCCACAGGCTGCATGGGTGGTAAACAGACCACTTGGACTGCACAGTCAGAAACTGTTGCAGCTGACACATGGTTCACACCCTGGCAGTGTTGCCAAGCCTGTGGTGTGGGGGAGCAGTACAAACTGTACCAGTTCTATGACGGAAGGTGTCGCTTAATGGAAAGCAATGGCACAGACAACCCTGCTGAATACCTCTTGACAGAGATCATTTGTAGGTGTCAAGATCACATAACGCCTGTCCAGCAAGGTGGTGGCGGCTATCTGGGAGGCCCTGGAACAGTTGTAGAGATTGATGAATCTCTCTTTTTTAGAGCCAAATACAACAGAGGCCAGGCCCTACACCGCCCTCAACAATGGTGTTTCGGCATGGTTGAACGTGGTACCAACAAAGGTGCAGGATTTCATACATTTACTAATTGCAGAAACAATGTGTACATTCATTCAGTGGTTATTATCCCAGTGGCACAACGAAATGCCGCAACACTGTTGCCACTCATCTTCCAGTATGTTAACCCAGGCACTAGAGTCATATCTGATGGCTGGGCAGCATATAATGGATTGGCAGCAGTTCGGCAACAGTGGGGTCTGCGACATGACTGGGTTAATCACAGAATAAACTTTCTTGATCCTAATGACCCCAGCATCCACACCCAGGTAAATCTGTATGTAGGTAGTATACCGTAAATCCCCAATGAATTCTAATTTTAAATTTGTAGACCATAGAGGCAACCTGGAGCTCACTGAAGAACAGCCTACGTCACCTACATGGAACATCAAGAGCTCTGTTTCCAACATACTTGTATCAGTACATGTTCCGCCGTCACTATGACAAAACAAAAATTTTTAATCAACTGCTTAAAGCAATACGGCACCAGATGCCTTTCAACCATGCCTAAGAAAGCAGTGAGCATGGGCCCTGAGCATGGGCCTTTGCCCTATGATTTGATTTTGATTGATTGACACCTGTTGATTTGCTTTCCTTTGTAGTTTGCTGTCACTTTGCTATGTGGCCCACTAGGCACCTACAGGAAGTGACACAAATAGCATTAGTGACACACACAGATACTAATACTCGTTGACTGCAATGCACGGGAGAGTGAAGAGAAAGAGAGAAATAGTAAGTGGAATGTGTAGTAGTACTAAACCACCTACCTGCCACACTTATTTGTTTGTTCTTGCACTGAACTTGCTTAATGTGGACTCACAATGCTCACAAACGCACGCGCGACGTACACAGCGCGTTTAGTTTGCATCCGTACGGTACTGTACCCAACGGACCCGCTACCTACCGTCCATATTTAATACCATTACCCAACGGACCCGCAATCTACAGTCCGGGTTTTATATCTAACGGACCCGCCTGCTGCTGGGACCCGCCTGAGGTGAAAGGACCCGCGTGAGGTCAGGGGACCCGCAAAAAGAATAGGGACCCGCGAAATACAGTAGCGCCGCGATTTTGATGAAATTTTAAACACTTGTAGTAGTCACTCTAACTTAGACTTCCTCCAAGTTTCAGCCAGATCTATCGCGTTGTTCGAAAGTTTTGCGCAAAATAAAATATTATCGGTAAACTGCGTGTCTTTAAAGTACTGTAGCCAAACTTTTTAAACGAAACAAGTCTTTCCGCCCCAATGTCGTGGCAAAAATTCTCGCTGGAACAGCGCGTTTATCTTGTAAAACAATTTTATAAAACTGACAGTCAAGCTGAAGTCATTCGTCGCTTCAAAGCTGAATTCCCAACGACAAAGCCTCCATCGAACCACACGGTCTCTGCGACCGTAAAGCGCTTTGAGGAGACTGGCTCAGTTGGAAATCGTCCCCATCCGATGCCAAAGCCAGTCAGAACTGCATCGACGGAACAGCGGGTCTTGAGCGCGATCGCAAAATCGCCTGAGAAGTCGACGCGGCGCCTCTCAGCGCAGGTTGGCGTTCCGAGGTCAACCGTTCAACGAGTCTTGAAGGACGCTGAGCTGTGACCCTACCGTCCGCGTTTGTTGCACGCTCTTTCTGAGGACGATCCTGACCGCCGAGTCCAGTTCTGCGAGTGGTTCCTTGCAGAGGCCGATCAGAATATGCCGATCAGTGATCAAACGTTACGAACAATGTGTGATTTTTGACGGCGGTCATTTTGAAAACTGAAACGACACTCGATTTCTCTAAAACTTGGAGGAAGTCTAAGTTAGACTGACTACTACAAGTGTTTAAAATTTCATCAAAATCGCTTCATCCACTCCTGAGATATACTCGATCAAACAGAGGAAGGCGAGGGTGGGCCACCCTGTAGAATGGGGGGAACTAGGGCCCCTTGTCCCAGTACCGTCTAGACATGGGAAGGCGTCATGGAGATGGGTATGTTATATGGGCCATTGACGGCCTCCTAGCGTTGCCCCTTATCCAACAACCACAAGCGAGCCAGCTCTCGCCCCGCTACCCGGCTTGAGGCAGCAGACGCCGAGCGCCAGGTTGGGCGTGTAGGCGGAGCAGAACATGTCGGCGGGGCAGCTGCCGACGGCGCCCAGCTGCCGGTACAGAGACTGAACCTCTGCCGAGTTTGACTGCTCGGCGGTCGAGACGGCGCAGAAGGTGGCCGACTCGACGACGCGCGCGCCCGCCGCGAAGCGGGCGTCCAACGACGGCACGGGACAGTGGGGCTCTGAATCGTGGATTCGGCGGTTGCCCTCTGGCAGCAACGGCGCGTGACGGCGCGCCTACTGAAGTGGCAGAAGCTGTTGCCGAGCGCGACGAACTGGCAATCGCAGCGGCACACGCCCAGACGGCAGTTGGAGCGCATGGGACAGAGGAAGGCTGCCGCAGGCTCGCAGGCGTCGCCGAGGCGCTTGCGAGCCACGCACTCCCTGCCGACGACCACTTCCGTGGCCGCGCAACGGGGCACGCAGACCTCGCGGCCGTCGTGGACGTTCTGCAGCCCAGAGCTGGGCGGGCACTTGCACACCCCTGTTACGGGCAACCAGAATCATTCGAGACGGGGGGTGGGGGTGGCGAGAGCGTACCGTCGTCGCAGACGCCGTTGAAGCGGCTGCACTGCTCGTCGACGCCGCACGACTCGCCCAGCTGGGCGGGCGCGTGACACGCGCCCTCCTTCCAGAGGAAGCCGTCCGGGCAGGGCTTGGGACAGCACAGCTGCCGCTTGCCGCTGCAACGTCGTCGTCGGCACGCCAATGCGCACCGGCGGCGTATGACGTAGTGGTAGAGAATCGGCCTCTTGCGCGCACGGTCCTGGGTTCGATTCTTGATGGATCCACTAGATCGAGGACTTCCCTTTCGATGCATTTTCTCGTGCTGCCGCTGTCCTAGGTAGATGATAGATGGCGTTCTTCCGACTGCCTTTAGCTGATTATGCGCCTCTGACGGGAAGGCGTCATAGAGGTGGGTGTGCTGTATATGGGCCATTGACGGCCTTCTACCGTAGCCCCGTTCAACAACACCAGCGCCAATGCGCGCATTCTTCGTCGGACGGCGTGGTCGGTTCGTTTGTGCGCGCACACGATCTACCGTAAACCCTCTAATGGTGCCCCAGGCCACTATTGGAGGAAGGTCCACTATTCGAGAGTGGGGCGCCAGTGGAGGAGTTGCGGTACGCGACGTGGTGTGTACTACCGTACCCGTCGGCCAGCATGCAGTAGTGCGTCGTATCGGGACAGGAGGAGTGGCCGGCGAAGCCGGCGCAGACGCCGTCGTCGGAGGGCCGTCCCACGGGGCAGCTCTCCTCGTTCTTGGGACAGCAGAAGCCTGCAGGACGCAGCATCGTCATAGCGACGCGTCAGCGGCGTTGTTGTCGTTGAGGCTAGCTGACGACACGACACGTAATACCTTGCGAGGAGTCGAGCAGGCCGTTGAGCATGGGCGCGTCGACGCGACAGAAGTAGCCGCCGGGACAGGAGTCGTTGAGAGACGGCCTCCTCGGCTGCTGCTCCGTCCACTGCTGCTGCTGTTGTTGGGCGTCGACGAAGAACTACAGAGCGCGAGCACGTCCACAATGACCACAAAAACAAACTCTGCCCTTAAGCAGATACGGTTCATACATATATACCGTAAATACTATAATTAGCCCCCCCCCCCCCCTATAACTATACACCCTCCTAAGACCACGTTGAGTTTCTAAGCCCCTCCCCTATAATTACGCCCCCTCCCTAAATGGACCATCGTCTGAAAGGCAACATTTTCCATGTCTGGGTGTACAATGTATGTATGGTCTCGTATGTAGAGTGTACCAATTATGTGTGCAGCGTCCCCCTTTAGCATAATCCCCCCTCCTAGGGTCCCATTGGTACAATCAGAAGTGGTTAAGTAGAGGGTTTACGGTATTTGCAAAAAAAATTTCGAAATGTGAACCCACCTGAGGCGGGGGAACGGCCGTAATGGGCAGTCCGGTGATAGTGCAGCGCCTCGGCTTTCCATCTTCCTTTAGCACTTCGCCAAAAGGACAGCTAATTGCTGTGAACAACGTCGAAGTATACATCGGTATATAGTGAGTAAAGAGGAAATTCGTAAACCTTGGGGCATGCAAATCCCCGATGGGCTCGGTGCGAAGCCCTGCAGACACGCACAGCGCTGGTCGTGGCACTCGGCATACGCGAGAGAGCACTGGCGGTCATCTTTGCATGGCTCGTTCAGTCGCGGCACCACTAAAGCGCCCTTTGTGGTCACTGACCTACTTACCGTAAATCCTCGAATAGTGCCCCCAGGATTTATGGTACTGGCGTCCGTGCGCACTCGCCCTATGGCGCGCGCGCGCACGCACGCACACACACACACACACACACACACACACACACACACACACACACACACACACACACACACACACACACACACACACACCCACACACACACACACACACACACACCGTACCTTTCAAGCACTCGCCGTCCAGAAACATTTCGCCGCGTTCGCACTCTGAAAAGCGCCACTGGCGTTGGCATCAACTATGCGCATCGGATAGAACTCCCTTTCTAGCTCACTTTTTCGACACTGATGCGCCCCGTCGTCGCCGACAAACTTGACTTCGTCATGGCGGCATTCTAAAATGGGAGGACATGAACAACAACTGCGCAGTTAGGCTACGGCGCTGGGCTTCAAACTGCAAGATGCTTACCGTAAACCCTATAATTAGCCCCCTATAATTAGCCCCCCTATAATAATACACCCTCCCAAGACCACTTTGAGTTAATAAGCCCCCCCCTATAATTACACCCCCTCCCTAAATGAACCATCGTCTAAAAGGCACATGTTTCCATGTCTGGGTGTATGTATGGTCGCGCATGTGTATGTATGTACACGTATGTGTATGTGAGAGTGTGTGAGAGTGTGTTAGAGTGTACCAACGTGTGTGCACAGCGCCTTTTTCCCGTAAAAATCGCCTCCACGCGCCCTTTCGCCCACACATCTTATCACTCATCGACACTTCCAGTTTATAAGCCCCCCCCCCTATAATTAGCCCTCCCCCCTCTAATTATACACCCTCCTAGGGCTCGAACGAAAAAATTAGCCCCCGGGGGGCTAATTATAGGGTTTACGGTAGTTCAATTCTCAGCGTGGCTAGACTGCAAAAACAGTGACCCCCCTTTTGGAATAAACAAGGGGCTAACACACAATTGTGCATCTTGACCGTTCTCCGCTCTCAAAAAACGGTATCCCCTGATCGCAGTTCTCATTGAGACGGTCGGTCTTGTAGAACGCAGAGGTACAATGTATACGTAACCACCCATGTGGTTCCCCCTCTTCCCTGAGACTTGGTCTCGAACCTCAAAAAGAAAAATCAAAAATCCCGGCCTGATGAACTGCAGAGCGAACCTCGGAAGCAAATGCCGGTTCTCGACGGACCCACCGCAAGACTGCCTCTGAGCACAGTAAAAATGGTGCCTTCAGGACACCGACAGCGCTTCTCATCCGGGGCGCAGACGAGCGGCGGCGCGCAGCGGTCTTCGCACTCCTGACTGTACATGGGCACTGGAACAGGCAGGAGCGAGCTCAAGCGACCGACGCGACAAGAGAGGCTGCGAGAAGCGCCTCACAAGGCCGGCAGACGTCCTGTCCATCGAGACGCGCGAACGTCAGGCCGGGCGGACACCGACAGCGACCGGCGACGCACACTAGGCCGGGCGTGCAGGCGCCGCCCACGCCGCACGACTCGTTGTGCGAAGCGAAGCCTGCAACTCAAGCGTTCCCATGCGCTCTCCATCGACAGCGTCGGCGGACGGCCACCTTGCTCTTTGAGGCACTGAAAGTACTCCTTGCTCTGGAAGGGCGCAAGGCGCGGCGGCGGTTGGAGGCCTTGTTGCAGGGCCGGCTCTGGCGCGGCCGCCGACACGCCGAACGAGGCGGCGACGGCGCAAGCGGCGAACAGGCCAAGTTCGGCAGCGGCCATGTCAGTGCCGCGTGCAACCCCACTGCTGGGAGGGAGATACTGATCGGGCGATGCGCAACCGAATGGCTGACGGAAAAGGCAAACGTCTGGCGCGAGAGGACGACGGCAACGAAAGCGACGGCAAGGGTGGGTGGAGTCACAGACAGGGCCTAAAAAAAAACAGACCGCGCCGACTGGCGGGGTGCGGTGGGCGCCGCCCACTTAAAAGCGGACGCCCGGCCGCCGCTTCTCTCCGTAAGCACCTTGTCTTCCCTGTACCATTGTGACTCACAGTAGGACACCGAATAAAGTCGGCCCTCCTCCGGGCTCTCCTGCATCCACTTCGCTTAAAGCAGCGAGACGACGACCGCCATCGAATGAGCGCGCTCGTACGAGCTGTCTGCTGCACGCAATTACAACGCCCGATTCGCGTTGGGGACTGGAGCGGCGCGCACGAAAAAGAAGACTTGCTCATTCGGACGGGCGACTGTAGATTGCGTCCGGCGCGTTGTTGACTCGCGCGCCGGGCGTGCGGCACCGACTAGGCGGGCGCGTTCACGCAACGGCCCCTCTCCCTCTCGGCAAACAACAAACACACTCCGCTGTCGCCCAACCTTCTTTTTTTCCTCTCCGTCTCTAGGCGTCCATCTAGCAAGGACGACGCCAACTGACCCTTCGCGCCGCACGCCGTGAAGTGCGCATCAGCGCGAACGGGCGATAACACAAACAACCGCAACTAGACAGCCAAAAGACAGTAACAACCTTGGGCAAGGGGCCAACGCAAAAGTGCCCCCTGAGCGGTGTTCTCATTGAGTTGGTTGGTCTTGTAGAAGGCAATGGCCAAGGACCAATGCGGTCCCCCTATCACCTGAGACTTCGGTCTCGAACTTCCAAAAAAAACTTACAAGTAAAGGCCCGTTCACATTGCACGCGTCACGACGCGTCGCCATGCGTTGCCGCGCGGCAGTCCGTTCCGACGCGTCAAGTTGACGCGTCGTGACGCGTCGCCGGTTCTAGAAATTTGATTCATGACGCATCGTGACGCGCGTCACTTTTGAAAGCGCGCGCGCTCACGCTAGAAAACCGTAAGGCGCAAGCCTAACAAGGCCTAAGCCCAAGCAAGATCTCAGCACTCTAGCCATGAAAAACTGAAAAAGCTGGAAGACACCAACACTGCAACACCTACTGCGGCATACACTACATGGTATGCCGTTTGGACGTTTCCCTGCGTCAATTTCCTTTACCGGGTGCGACAGAAGAGGCTGGGAACACGAGTGGTAGACTTTCACGACTATGCCAAGTGGAGCCCAGCATCGTAAATAACGAATGCTCACTAGAACAAGTTTCTTACTGTAGTACGTATACTATTAAGGAAAAATTTGCAGGTGGCTGCAAAAAAAAGGAGAATATGTGACGCTCTATTGTTGAAGTCCAGTTTGAAAAGGAGTGGTATTAAGGCCCCATTGAATCTATAGCCATTACTGCATTGCAGCTGATCAACTTCAGTTTGAACAAACCATGTATAAAATCCGAACCAAACGCAGCAACACGTCACATATTCGGCGTTTGTTGCGTTCGCCCGCAATAGAAATGTGCAGCAAAAAATAACGGCAACTGGAACTTACTGACATTTAGCTAGATTGAATGCGAGAAATCGGCATATGCCCATTGAACCCCCATGCATACATGTACGCACGCACGCACGCACGCACGCACGCACGCACGCACGCACGCACGCATGCACGCACGCACGCACGCAGCACACACGCACACATTAGGGCACTACACAAATGGCTGATGGCACAACACAAATGTTGTACAAACAGTTCGTCATTGGGTGGATGGGAAGGGAATGGAGCAAGATTGTAGTGCGTACTGAGTATGTATGTCTTGCCTACACATCACCAACTGTACATCATCAACTGACCTGACCCACATGTCACAAGTTTTAGCATTGTGCCGATTGAGTATGCAGGGCATACTTTGACAGCGTCAGGTCCATGGTAATGGGTAATGAATGATAACGTCTTGTTAGAGACATGAGATATGAGTTGATGGACGTTTGTGTTTTGGCTTGACTGAGTGACATGGCTCGCACAAAAAACGCCGAATATGTGACGTGTTGCTGCGTTTGGTTCGGATTTTATACATGGTTTGTTCAAACTGAAGTTGATCAGCTGCAATGCAGTAATGGCTATAGATTCAATGGGGCCTTAATACCACTCCTTTTCAAACTGGACTTCAACAATAGAGCGTCACATATTCTCCTTTTTTTTGCAGCCACCTGCAAATTTTTCCTTAATACAGTGTTTTTTCGTAAGATGAGGGTTGTTTCTGTAATTCAACACCTACACCCACGCACGCACACACGCACGCACGGTCGCATGCACACAGTGATGTAAAGAATCAAAATGATTGTTATGACTAGGGGGTCAACTTTTGTGTTTTAGGCGAAGTGATGCGGCGTATCCACATCCAGTTATGTTGTGAAGCAGCCGATTTGATGGTGTGCGTGCGTGCGTGCACATCTGCAGTGCCATATTGGTTCGTCGGAGCATAGTGGTGTAAAGAACCAAAATAATCTACACGGGTAGGCGGTCAACTTTCGTGGTTTAGCCAAAGTGATACGACCTACCCATATCGATATTTATCGATTATTCTGGAAGTGAAAATATTTTGGTGCGTCGGATCGTGTTGACTTCAAGGAATGAAATGTTCTCCATCGAAGGGTGATCAACTTTATTATTGATGTTTATGACATCCGACCTACCAACACCGAAATATCGCCAATTTTCGTTATCGGTGTAATGGGGGGTGTCATTTTGGTGCGTCCAATTTGGTCCAATTGTCCAAAGTGACCTATTCCACATCGGGCTGATCAACTTTGTCCTTTATAGCAAAGCTGTGCAATCAGCCGTTGAAGCGCCTATAGCTGACAAACTTTTTTTCCCAAATTTTTAATTGCCAATATCTCATTATGTGGTGTGAATTTTGAAAGTCTGGCAAGCTTCCTAGACTCACGTTGTGAAACTGTTCACGAAACTCAAAAAATATTTGGGGGTTTACTCGGCACTTTTTGGAGATTTACTCTTGGTAGAAACAGGCCCAAAAAAACGACTATGTCCGAAAATAGGCATAAAATTGGCAACAACTCAAGATTGGTAAGACGTAGGCACTCGTGCTTTAGAGGGCAAAGTTGTTGCCGCGGATTTCATAGACGTGCCAAGTTTCATTCCTATTGGATGCGGCATTTTCGAGTGGTGGTCCAAAAACTGGGTGGAGAACACGAAAAAAAAAAAGACGCCTTTTCGAAACATTTTTTGGCGTTTACCCTTAACGCGCAGTAATACTGCAACGCGCTGTGGCATGTACGATCCCCCCGCTGACTGCGCTTCTCTTGCGCCATAACGCGCCGAAATCGGTTCAGGCAATCAAAAGTTATAGGCGATCGAAAATCCGTATTCTCGCGCGCGCAAGTGCTCACATATTAGGGTTGTACGCTGACGCGTACACCCTGATAGCAGGAATAGGTGACTTGTGTTACTGTAGTTGACTTTGGTAGCTTTAGGTGAGGTGAAGTTGCCCCCAGATATTATAGTAGGGTTAGGTGAGCATTCTTACTCTAGTATACTATAGTAGGGTAAGTCTAGGTGAGGTCAGCTATACCCACTTAGGTCTAGGCATGCAATCTACCTACTTGCCTCTGCAGTTGAGTAATTGACTACTGGGGCTGCGGCGTGGCCATTCCTACACTGACCATGCCCAATCTTTGTATGCAACTGGGTCCCAGTGGCGTAGCCAGAACTTGATTTCGGGGGGGGGGGAGTCCACTTTCGGTCAACTACCGTAAACCCTATAATAAGCCCCCCCCCCTATAATAATACACCCTCCCAAGACCACTTTGAGTTAATAAGCCCCCCCCCCCCTATAATTACGCCCCCTCCCTAAATGGACCATCGCCTGAAAGGCAATATTTTCCATGTCTGGGTGTATGTATGGTATGTATGTACATGTATGTGCATGTGAGAAGGTGTGAGAGTGTGTTAGAGTGTACCAACGTGTGTACACAACGCCTTTTTTCCTTAAAAATCGCCTCCACGCGCCTTTTTGTACCAAAGCTCCCCACACATCGACACTTCCAGTTTATAAGCCCCCCTATAATTAGTCCTCCCCCTATAAGTATACACCCTCCTAGAGCTCGAACAAAACAATCATCCCCCGGGGGGCTAATTATAGGGTTTACGATAAATAAACTTGCCCCTTCAATAATTCAGTGCAGCAAATCAAACTCATGAGCATAACAATGAGTGTCCAACTAGAGTCAATGAGTGTCTAACTGCAGTAGTCAACGGAATCATGGATGTAAACGGAAAGCGACATCCCCAGCTCAATCGTCACGGATTAAGCGGCTCGCACTTTCTTGGGTTGGTTGGCTTGGCTTAGCTTTCTCTTGCGTCTCAAAGCGCATGCAGAAAAGCATTTCTTGTACTGGTACTTGGAATTAGCGGTTAAACTCAACTGAAACGTCTCCTGTGGTGTGACTTCATACACACAAACAAAAATCGTTGAACACTGCGCTGCACAATTTTACTAAACTACCGTAGTGCCATATATATTTTGCCAATGCCGACAGTGAAGCATCATAACGTCTTTTTTGCCCCTGTCCCTGTGACACTACTGGAAGTGGGGAGTAGGTACATAAGTGCATGCACAGTATTTCTGCGCGTCTGTGCTGTCTTCACAATCAATTTCGCGTTTCAATTGGGTTACTACAGTCTCTACAGATGGCGTTCTTCCAAACGTCTTTGGCTAATTATGTGCTCTAGACGGGAAGGCGTCATGGAGATGGCTAGGTACTGTATATGCCATATGGCCCATTGACAGCCTCCTAGCGTTCGTTGTCCCTAATCCAGCAGCAGCAACAACAACACCAAACCAACAACCGTTTCTGGAATTCAGAGAAGTCATGAAGGGCGTCAGAGCCAAGCTGCAGTCGCTGACTAGCGGCGGATGCATGTGGTGCGGCGGTAAATTTCATGAAGTGTGAACGACTATGAAATGAGGTGATCAGGAAAACGGAACCAGCTCCTCATCGATGAAGCAGCCGTAGCGTATTCAAGCATTCTAGCGATCCATACCTTCACCCCAACGCTCAAGCAGCTTGATACCATATCGTTTGACAACGCCGTCTGATTAACTGGCAACTTAGTGGTAGAGAAACAATATACCGTAAATCCTCTAATTGTGCCCCCGGGGCACTATTGTTTCAATGTCTCTCAAGAGGGGGGGGCACTATTAATTTCGTCAGATTTTTGCGCAATTTTTCAGCAAAATTTAACATTTAAATGCCTTAAAATGCACACAGGTAGCTGGAATTTAAAAGTTTAATTAAAATACGTGTATTAAACCCGTGATTACACAACCTGCATGCACTTTTAATGCAACTGGGTAGCATTCAAAATTTCGTTTTGGCGCGAATTTAAAATTGACTTGCCCCCGGGGGCACTATTGGAGGGGGGCTTCTATTGGAGGATTTACGGTATAGCGTTCGTGAGTCAAGGAGAGTGGTTCGTATGTTTCACTCGCAAGGACGGTGCACACTTGTCTTGTATCGCAAGCTGCCCTAGATTACAGAAGACGTTCTTCCGAATATCTTTGGCTAATTATACCTAGTTGCACTCTAGACGGGAAGGCGTCACGGAGACGGCTACACGTAATATGGGCTACTTAACGCCCTCCTAGCGTTGCCCCTAATCCAGAACCCCTAGAGCAGTACTGGGTCCATCCTGCCGACAACGCATACATGTAACTGGGGGGGGGGGGGTTGGGGGGGGTAGGGGCCCCCAGCCGGAATTTTACCCCTACCCACGCCCCCCCCCCAGAATTTTCCTGAAGTTTACCAACTTGTCTAAAATTGTACAGTGTAGTGTACTTTTCGCCTTTTTCAGTGTATTTTGGCCTTAAAACAGCTAAATAACGCTATTTCTAGCCTATTTTAACGCATTTTTGACCTATTTTTGACTGAAAAGTGCCTATTTAGACACTATTTAGGAACATTTTTTTCCCTTCCTGGGACCCCCTCCCTCTTCAATTCTGAGTACCCCCCCCCCCCACGCCCCCCCCCCCCAGAAGTCTCTCAGACCCCCCCCCACTTCAAAAACCCGGTTACATGTATGCCGACAAGCCGCCGAAGTGGAAGACTTCCTGGAAGACGAGCATGGCAACTGCACTACTCAGGCGACGCAAAGCCTTCACAGCTACGGTATGTACACCGCACTCTTATCTGTCTAAGCACACCTGTCCATGCATGGCGTGACTGTGAGAGCCCGAGTGTAAGCTGGAAAACTTATAAACGTGTTTCCAAACATACTAGAATGGTAAAGCGCCGCTGTTGGCGGCGCGGTGAGACAGGACAAGTGCCACTTTATGGTCTGCCCTTAGGGCAACCTTTTCTGCAGGAAGCAACGTACACGTATGTATGTATAGGTACTTTCGTTACGTGGCACAGCGCGCGCGATCGCCACACCGCAGACGAACGGTATCCCCACGCAGCAGCCGATCACAATAAAATGAACAACAACAACGGCCACCCAGCCCAAATTGTAATTCAATGATTCAAAACAGTATCGAAAAAAAATGGAAATCTCGTTGTGCAGAGAGGAATCCGCGCAATCGGAGCTAATAACGCTCAGCTAGAGTCTTTGGGTTGTGACTTGTGTGACTCGTTGTTTTGCTGCAATTGTTTATGGTGAACAAAACGAAAATGGCACGCACTGTAAACCTTCTAACTAACCTTTTTTGCTGATTTTGAAAAATGGAAAAAATCCAATGTAGCAGCAAAAAGGGCTATTCAGAGTCATGCCGATTTTACGGAATCACAGCTGGCAAGCAACCGCAACACTAGACAATTCTGGCAGTATGTGTCTTCCCGAACAAAAGTCAAACCCTCCATTCCATCACTCCAAAGTCCAGATGGCTCAATATATCACTCTGACTTGGATAAGGCAAATACATTTAATGAGCAATTTTCATCAGTATTCACTACTGACAATGGCATTGATATTGACCTACAGCCCATTGCTAGTCCATGTATGAATGAACCCATTTTTGAACCCTATGACGTCTACTGTGCAATGCTCAAACTACCAGGAAAGTTCTCTGCAGGGGTGGATGAAATACCTCAGTTCTTACTCAAAAAACTATCTACTGTTCTATCTGGCCCATTAAGCCAACTGTTCAGGCTTTCAATGGCAACTGCGCAATTACCGTCAGAATGGGTACATGCAAACATCACACCTGTGTTCAAAAAGGGCAACAAATCCGATCCATTAAACTATCGACCCATTAGTATTACCAGTACTGTGTGCCGCTTATTTGAAAAGATGATTAAAGCTCAACTGACTAAGCACCTAGGTGAACACAACATTATTTCCACCAAGCAACATGGATTTTTGGCAAAACATAATACAGTCACACAATTATTGAGTAGCCTGAATGATTGGACTACTGACCTAGACCGTGGGCAACCAGTAGATGTCATTTATTTAGACATTGCCAAAGCGTTTGACACTGTTAGTCACAGCAAGCTTCTTTCCAAATTGAGCTGCTACAATCTTTCACCAAGGCTAATCAACTGGGTTCGAAGTTGGCTTTCTTTGCGTTTTCAAAGGGTTTGCATTAATGATCAATGCTCAAGCTACCGACCTGTCACCAGTGGGGTTCCTCAAGGGTCAGTGTTGGGCCCAATTCTGTTCCTTCTATATATAAACGACCTGCCCTCTGCCATTGATTCCAGGGTTGGGCTCAAGATGTTTGCTGACGACTGCAAGCTTTACTTTCGCTGTAAAACAGTGCCTGATCAAAACATATTACAGTCTGCACTCGACGGTGTGATGCAGTGGAGTGAGAAAAACCAACTACTATTAGCGGTTCACAAGTGCCAGGTCACTCACTTAGGCATTCGCAACAATCCGAAAGCAACCTATTACCTAGGAGATCTAGAGTTAGCGGAATCAAATGTTATGCGTGATCTGGGGGTTATAATGAACCCAAGTCTTCGCTTTTCTGACCACTGTAACAATATAGTGCGTTCAGCTGGCGCGAGAGCCAGCATGATCCTGAACTGTTTCAAAACGAAAGACCCACGCATACTGAAAAAGCTGTACGTTGCATATGTACGTAGCCTCTGTGAGTATGCATCTCCTGTCTGGAACAACTCAATGGTAGGCAATACACACCACATTGAATCGGTCCAACGTAGGTTCACTAAAAGGGTAAGTAACTTGCAATCACTACCATATATGGAGCGTTGCCGTGCACTGGGAATAGATACACTTGAACTGCGTCGATTAAAGGCTGATTTAACTCTTGTATATCAAATTATACATAAGCAATGTGCCCTCAAATTTGAAGACTATTTTCAGCTTGTTGATGGTCCCAATACCCATGGACATCAATTCAAACTATATGTCCCTGCACACCGGACCCTATATAAATCTAATTTCTTTTCACACCGCATTATTGCCGCCTGGAACTCCCTCTCTGTCGACACGGTCAGTGCTCCTTCTACCGCTAGCTTTAAAAGGCGTGTCGAGAAAGATGCGAATATTGAACAGTTTTTACAGGTCAGATCATAAAAACCTACTTGTAGGTAATCTGACCTCGGTCTCGCTCATTCACAGTCACATACACAGACTGCTCGTTCTCGGAGGGTTGCTCAACTCAGCTGTTTCTGACTGCCTGACAGTGCGTAGCATTGAGCTACATGGCGACCTTGCCCTGCCCGTACACAATAATTGGCCATACTTAATTTTATAAGTGGGATACAGATCTGTAAGCGATGTTTCTTTGTAATCAGACGTGAGTTGATGCCCCCTTCTTCCATGATTACACTACCGTGTGTTTGCTGCGCTGTATTGTGTTTTGTTGCACTGTGGGTGCCGCGTTACCGAAATAAATAAATAAATAAATAAATAAATAAATAAAATAACCCTCCTTCTACACGCTTGCGCTGCGTTCGGGAGTGGGGGAGGGGGGCTACATGTAAAATCATTTTCTTAATCGCGATACTTGGTGCCTTTCGGTCACGACGATTGCCGTGTCACAGTGGTCACAATGTCTCAATGACTACGCAAAATGCCACAGGAAGATGGAAATGGCCACCTCAATGAAAATGCCTACAATTCTCTGTGTCCGCCATCAAATGTTCGCCTCTTGCCAGCTGAAGGCTTTGCCTTGGCATTCCATAAGGATTCTGTCCGCGCTCAGTGGACTGTAGTCGGCGGACACGCACGCGTGTCCAGTGTACGCTTGCACCGCCCTGCGGATGGCCAAATACGCAGACACCGCCAAATCCAGAGCGGGCTCCCCGATGCCCTGGACAACACGAGCGTACGATCTTCGAAACATGCATGCTCAACTTTACGGGGCAGGCAGCAACGTATGGCCTAGTGGTAGAGCATCGCCTCTCGCGCGCACACGGCTGTGGGTTCGATTCTTGATGGAGCCACTATCGAGGATTTCCCTGTCGATTGAGTTTCTCGTGCGTCGCTGCCTGCCCAGCTATGTATTACAGATGGCGTTCCCTCGTGTCTTTGGCGAATTATCAGGCTCTAGACAGGACAGGCGTCATGGAGATGGGTATCAGTGGTGGCGCCAGAAATTCAAGTTTGGGAAGGCAACAATTATGTTTAGGGGGGCAAGAACAATCCATAATTTTCAGGTAATATGTAAGTAAAATTGCCTAATGTATATCTTTGTATCAAATGCGCCGCCACTGATAAGTCATACATGTAACTGGGAGGGGGTTGGGGGTTACCCACCCCCCAGTCGGTAGTTTTACCCCTACCCAGCCCCCCCCCAGAAATTTCCTGAAGTTTTCCAACTTGTCTAGAAGCATAGAAAGTAGTGTACTTTTCGTCTTTTTCAGTGTTTTTTCACCCTAAAACAGCTAAATAATGCTATTTATAGCCTATTTGACCATAAAGTGCCTATTTAGACACTATTTCGGTACACTTTTTTACCCTCTGACACTCCCCTCGCTCTTCAAATCTGCTTACTCCTCCCCCCACCCCCCAGAATGGTCTCCGACCCTCCCCCCACTTCAGAGGCTGGCCAGCAGCACCTTGCTCGAGTAGACAATGCCGGGCGTGGCGGCATCTTCGAGGAGGCTGACGTTCAACTGCTGCGGCACGCTGAGCAGCGTGGGAATTTGGCACTTCGCCAGCGAATTCGTCAGCAGGCCGCCGCTGGCGTCGTAGGCCAACTCCTCCAACGTGTACAGACCGAGGCCCTGCAACGTGCCTGCGTGCGTGCGTGCGTGCGTGCGTGCAGTCTATACGTATGTTCGATAAACAGAGCAGACCTGTACGAACGCTCCCTCAATCTGACCGATGTCCACCGCCGGGTTTAGGCTCTCCCCCACATCCATTACTATATCGGTGCGCAAAATCTGCAAATTTTTTTTTTGCAATTTAAAAATTTTACAAAAAAGTAAAACAAAAGCGAAACCTGATGACTTCCAGTGAGACAGTCGACTTCGACCTCGGTGCAAGCAACGCCACTGATGAAGTACTGCTCGCAATGGTCTTTTGGGCTGAAATCATTTGAAATTAAAAAGAGAATAAATCGCTTTAAATATTCTCTTCTATCTATTGACGCATATTCCCACAGAACGAAAGGGCAAGCAGTCAGTTTTCTAAGAAGAAGGAGCGAAAGTGCCCTCATGACGTTTAATAAGTTTCCCAACAAACTGTAAACCTTCTATCGCTAGGAGGTGCGGGGGGAGGGGGGGGGGGGTGACGTAGGGCGCTTTGAAGCCTGGACATATGCCCCACAAAGCACACACATACACATCACTGAAAAAAGGTGGTCTTTTGGCAGTGACTTATTCGGAGGGGGGCTAAAACCGGAGGTCTGAAGGGAGGTGGGTGGGTGAGGGGGATAAGTATGAGGGGGTACGCAAATTAGAGTGTATACGGGTATGTTAGGCAATTGTCCAGCTCCCATACACGGAGGTGGCGGTGGCGGAGAGGCCGACTCCCTTTCTGAAGGCCGCCTGCACCCAGTCGCGGAAGGCGCCCCTGGGATTCGCCTTCTTAAAGGGCGCCAATCTTTCCGAGAGAATGTCACAGGCGTCCTAGAATTGGTGTGTGTGTGTGTGTGTGTGTGTGTGTGGATTCTGGATCGATCTACTAAAATACGAATATGTCGGTGCCGTCTTTGCCATAGATTACAGACGGCGCTCTTTCGAATGCTTTTGGCTAATTGGGTGGCTCTGCTGTGGGCCTCTGATGGCCTACTAGCGTGGCCCTTGATTAATTCAACAAATAATGATAAAACTGCCTCATAATAAAAGTAACTCCCCAAAACGGAATACCTTCGTGGCGAGACCATGCGTGTCTGATCCCTGTGATCCAGCCGTGCACGCGGGATTGGGCGCCTTCTCGGTCGACTGATCCAGAATCGTGATCGCATCTCGCGGCACGCCCAACGCGCGGCTCGCGATCTGAAGCGGCGGGCGCAAATCCTGACGAGCTAATCCAGATCTGCCAGAATTTCAGCCCTCCACCTATTCGAATCGATTGAATTACCCGTTGTTGTTGTTTTTTTTGAGGTTTGAGACCGAAGTCTCGGGCGAGAGGGGGACCCATAGGTCATTGGTTACCTCTGCCTTCAAGACCGATTGTCTCAACGAGAACAGGGGGCACAGTTTTGGCGTGAGCGCCTTGCCCAAGGGGGTTACTGTTTTTTTGGCAGTCTTGCCACGCTGAGGATTGAGCTCCGCACCTTGCGGTTTGGAGCCAACACCCTAGCCCAACTGCGCAAACAGCCGCGTTTGTTTGTTTGTTTTTTTATTCGTCGAAGCACGGTGTACGACATTACAAAGGTACGAAGGCGAAGCACAGCGAGCGAGCGAATTATGGGTACACATGTGTCACAACAAACAAAGTACAAATGTCCACAGGTATTAATTGGAGGGAGGGGGGGGGGGGTGCAACGCCTGCCAACTGTTTACGTTATCACGTGCGAGACATGGCTAGGTGACACCAAAAAGGTGATTTTATGACCTACCCATTTAAGAATTGAGATAGGTTTTCCTGTAAAAGTTTATCAGGGTGTACGCGTCAGCGTACAACCCTAATATGTGACCACTTGTTCAGTGCGCATTTTCGAATTTTCAATCGCCTATAACTTTTGATTGCCTGAACGGATTTCGTCGCGTTATGGCTCAAATGAACCGCCATCTTCTGGGTCATCGAACGCGCCATAACGCGTTTCCTTGTTTTACTGTAGGGGGTCAATATTTCCAAAAATGTTTCGAAAGCGCGTCCTTTTTTTTTTCGTGTTCTCTGCCAGGTTTTCGGACCGCCATTCGTGAACGATACTCTCGATCGGCATGAAACTTTGCAGGTGTTGGCGCCTCATGATGGGATTCTTGTCACCCAAAGCATTCGGCTCTAGGACATGGCAACGTGCAGCTATGGCTCATTTTGACGATTTTTCTCGGACATAGTCGTTTTTTTTGGCCAAATTTTGTCCTCTATAGGCGCTTCAACCGTTGATCTGAGAGTTTCGCTATAATGGAGAAAGTTGATCGCCATGACCTGGAATAGACCCCATTGAAAAAATTAGTCACCCCAGACGCACCAATATGTCTACGCTTTTGTAAAATTAATGAAAAACGGCGATATTTCGGTGTGGTCAGCTCGGATGGCTTTGAGGTCAATAATAAAGTTGATCACCGATCGGTGGGGAACATTTCATTCCTTAGTACCAACGCGCTCCGACACACCAAAATATTTTCACTTCCGGGAAAATCGCTATATCTCAATGTGGGTACGTCGGATCACTTTGGCTAAAACACAAAAGTTGACCGCTTGCACGTGTAGATCATTTTGATTCTTTACATCGCTATCCTCCGACGAACCAATATGGCACTGCATATGTGCACGCACGCACGCACACCTTCAAATGGGGTGCTCCACAAACAACTCAATGTGGGTAGGTCGGAACA
>JASAMY010000116.1:0-32961 GCA_030248085.1 Paralinhomoeus sp. GSCO2_6 | reverse complement strand
ACAGCAGCCTACAGTCGCCTGAAGCACAGGAGGGCGACGACATGGACACAGGGGGCGTGTCCATGATCCAACCCGACACCATGTCTACCTGCGGGACTGACGACGCCGGTTCGGCGGTCGGGTTCGGTGGCAGTGACGCTGTCAGCATCGAAGCGGAACGACGCGAAGTGATAGAAGCCGCTGCCGAAGAGTGAACAGATCGGCTCCCGTCACACCTGTAGAGCACGAGACGGCAAGGGGCACGCAGAACGACAGACCAAGCAAGCGACGACGGTGGACTCATAGGCCCAACGCCGCACATTCCCTTGCTGATCGGCGGCGTTCCGCTAGTCGGCTTGCTTGACACCCGGTCGGCGGTATCGGTGATCAGAGCTGAACAGCTGGATACGGTATTGAAGAGTGTCGACAAAAAAGAAAGCTCTACAGATGATCGGCCAAATCGAAACTGCAACCGATGCAAACTTCCACTCGGTCTTGCGACCGCATTTCAACTAAGCGGCAAGCGTAAAGGTGGAAGTACAGCTAGGAAACAAGAAGCCGAATTTGCGAGCTCTGTATTGACGACAACAATAGAACGGCTCTCCCGCTCGTCATCGGGACGAATGTTCTGTCAGCGTTTGACTGTTACGTCACGTTTTAGAACAGCGACTATTACTGGAAGTTCTCGATAAAAGGACTGCAAGAGCCACGCGTCATCGAAAAGTTCAAAGAACGGCAAATGCGCGCCAGAATAAAGTTATACGAACGGCAACTGGCAAAACAAGGTGTCATTGCCCAGAATCGGCGCGACGCGACGCAGTCACAGACGGTTGCCAGCGACATGAGGCACGGCGACACAAAAGCAACCGTGGGCCTCATTCAAATGCACATCCAGAGACTGGAAGACGAAATTCACGACACCAATTTCGACATGCGCATACAGTACTACCCGATCAGCCCAACAAAGACGACCTACATTCCACCGGCGTCGACAAAACACGTACAAGTGCGCGTCCCAGAGCGGTTGAAAGACCGGGACCTCTTTATTGACGGTCGCAGCCGGCGTGGAGACGAAGTGGCGATCACCGAATCCATCGTCCACGCCGATGCCGACGGAGTCGCGCACATTCCAGTCGAGAACTGGACGCGACTGCCGATGAAGCTGCCAAGGGGTCAGCGCATCACATACGTGTCTGAATTCACGAGCGGCGCATGGAAGACGGTCGACAGTCGGAACGCACAGCGCTCGACTCACAGAGAGCCAGAGCCTACGGTTGCGATGATCACGTACGACACTCCAGAGGCGAATGCGGAGCATTGCCACCAAGTCGAGGCAGCCCTACAGGTCGGAGACGCTGCAACGGACCGAGGTCGACAGGCCTGTCTCGACGTGGTGCGGCGGAATCACGACGTGTTTGCAGTGTCGACGAAGGAAATCAGACAGCTGAAAGGGTACGAATTCGAAATTGAGGTAAACGAGAATAAAATCGCCAAGCTGAATAGCGACGAGAATAAGCGGCTCGCAAACGCGCGCATAGTGAAGGACAAGTCACTCGTCACCTACTCCGTTGGTGACATCGTCTGGTGCAAGTCGCCCAACTTGAGATTCGCGCGACAGCGAAAATTAGTCCCGCACTGGCGCGGCCCTGCAAAAATCGAGTCGGTGCTGGGCAACACGGCCGTTGTGTCCTGGCTTGACGAGCCTAAACGGAGGAAGACGCGCATTAACTTCCAAAATCTGAGCCGAGCGTCAAAAACTTACTGTGAATTCCTGTACAAGAACCGCATGCACTTGCAGGACTTGACGAAGACGCCGGGAAGGGACGGCACAGAAGAGGAGCTCGACTACGACGAGACGGGCCTGGACGCGCCGCCGACCACCCCCAATGCCGACGGCGCGGCGTCTGCGGACGAGAGCGACGACATGCCGCTTGGGGCCAACGCCGTCAGCCCCACGGACTCTCCGCGGGAGTCGGGTCCCAGACGAGCCCAGAACAAGGTTGCGTCGAGCACGCGCCCGACGGTTGGGTCGGCCAAAGTCGAAACAGTCGCCTGCGTTCAGCCGCAGGGACGCGCCTTCGAGGAGGGCTGGCTTGTTCGCCACCTCACGGCCGCCGACTGGTTTCAAGTGAACGACGAGAACGTTCACTGCTGCGCGCCCAACATCCAACAAGAATACCTCCGCCGGAAGGCGGCGCTGAAGAAGGACGCCGCTGGGCCACCGGCACAGTGGGTGCCGACGAATCGCCAGAAGCCCGAGTCGTCGCCTGGAGGAGGCGACGGCCACGCGAAGACGACCGGCGAGAAGACCGATCCTCCGGCGCCGACAGACAAGGTGGTGGGCGTGTCGACGAAGGGCGCTCCATTGGCCGGCGCCCAGGCGAGCGCGACGACACAGACCGCGCGGGCGGTGATCTCACCGCCAAATCGCGGACGAACGGTCGTCAGTCGGGAGGCCGCCAAAGTCGACTCGCTGAGTCGGATCGGTCGCGGCCAAGCACCCATTAGCCCGCTGGGCCCTACCGACTGCGGTCGGCGTAGACGAGACGAGACGCCCGACAAGGACAAAACGCGCGGCCGCCACAGCCGACACGGGCGCGTCCCTCGCAGCCGACGGCGCCGACGCAGTTCGTCCAGCAGCAGCAGCAGCAGTCCTAAACGCCGCAACCGGCGTCACTCCAAGCCAACGGAGCGGCGCCCGCAACCGACCAGTCGCCCGCCGTCGCGGGTCCAGGCGCGCGACTTCTCCAGTCGGTTCGAGCCTCGCTACACGTCGACACCGCACGGCGCGGCACGCAGACCGCCGCCGCGACGCCCCATCGCTTCCCGACTCGACTTTCAACCCGTTTGAAATTTGGATCCCCGCCACCGTATCTTCTCGCATTTGCATGTCGCTTTCGTGATACCGGTGCACTCCCTGCGCTCCGTGCACCCGTTTCTGCTGGCGCCGTTGCGCCTCTTGCCTGCCCGCGCGCTCTCGCTTTGGCACCTTCTTCTCTTGAGTGCGCGTGGGGTGATTGAAAGTAGACTTAGTTGGACGGCAGCGAGGGCGCCTCCTAGGGAGTGCCGTCCTGGAGTAGGCGCGTGGGGTAATTGGTGGTTAGAAGCGTAGAATACGGTGTTTGCGTTATTCGGAGAGTACGGTACGTCGGTCGCTGGCGCGTTCTCTTCGCGTCGGCGAGTCAGTCGAAAGGTTTGCGTTAGAGTTTCGTCGGAGTTTCTTGCACAACACACGCACATCGTACAGGCGGGCACGAACGGCCGCTCACTGCGGTGAGCGGCAGACGGTTTTCGTAAACTGCGACGTTGCCGTAGGCAGATACCGTCCGCGGACGGGGAAGCAGGAGCGAGGGGTAGCCGCTTGCCTCTCGTCCATACTTACCTATAAAATGGTCTATGTAGCGTTATTGTGGTGGTTTTTGTAAACAAATGCTAGACACACCATTTTATCCACCTCTTGGCCAAAAGGCCAAAGGGAGAAGGCCAAAAGTTTTACACTGATGCGCGCTCACGTCGTAGGTGCATACAGAATGAATTAACCGGGACTGCACGTTTCGCATGGTCAGCGTCGTCAGGCAGCCTCTAATGTAGCTGTGCCTGCTGACGCTCAGCAGTAGTGTGCATACTAACCAATATTTGTATTAATTGATTAAAAGGCGGTAATTAATTGTTGTATTGGCAATCGAGTGACGACGACTAGAAGAGAATGTGCGAGGTGAAGAGTGGACCGATAACGTTTGGCCGGCAGAGGAGTCGAGCGGAAGGCTACGCGCTGGTGCTGCTCGAGAACGAGACGGCCCACCGAGTCGTCTACAAGCTGAGATGTGCGTGCGTCGACGTCCGGCGGCGGCGAGCGGGGGCTGCGGGCGGCGATAGATAGCACGGCCGCTTGCAGGCAACGTGCCGAACGCGGTGCAGGCAACGCCGACGCGGAGCGCGCTCGGCGTCCGCGAGCCGTACGAGTACCGGACGGTTGTAAGCGACTTGCCGAACGCGGTGCAGACGAGGCCGACGCGGAGCGCGCTCGGCGTCCTCGAGCCCTACGAGTACCGCGAGCTCCGACTGACGCTCGGCGCCGACTTTCCGCGCCTCTTCGACCCGCCGCTCGCCCTCCAGCTTCTCACGGCGCCCGTGCCGCGCGACCGAGCGGTCAACGGGCCGGCCGACTTCATGCGCGTCGCCAAGCTGCTCGTCGACAGGACGGAGCTGCGGATCGAGCTGAACGTGGGCGGCGACCACTGGCGGCCCGTCTACGGCGTGGCGCCTCCCACGCTCGACCGCGCCGCGCCCTGGCCGCAGGGCGTCTCCGTGGCGCCGCTCAACCACGTCCAGATCGAGGCGGCCAACCATCGGCGGCTCTCCTCTTCTCACGGCCCTTCCTGGCGTCGCGAGCGCCGTCCCTGCCAGCAAGTGCACGGCTACCTCTTGCGCTCCGCTCGCCTCGAGAACGCCCTGCTGGCCGCCGCCATCGGCGCGCTCGCTGTCGCTCTGGCGCTCAAGTACTCCGGCGCTGGCGACCAGGCGACGCACCAGCTCTCGTCGTCGGCAGCTGCTCGCGCTGCCGACGTCGCCGCGACCACCACTTGGACACTGTGGAAGTGACCAGCGATCGATTCATGTGACGAGAGCCTAACACAAAAATGACTAGACGCACCTACGTATGTGAATCGCAGTCAGTAAAAAACGAAACTGATTTCACAAGAACACAATTTGTATAGTGCCTTTCTACGTACTCTTCAACTTTTTACAAACGCTACCAGGAAACCTTTGACAACGGTACCAGTGTGTTTCACTGGTACCGTACTCAGTTTTCTTGTTTTTCTACTTGAAAATAAATTTCACTCGTATGCGGCGCGGCAATTGCGCTTTCAGAAATTGCTGTACTCTCTCCTCAGCAGCGTATACAATTTATGAGTGATATGGTGCGCTCCCAAAGCCGCTTAGAGTTGATCGTTACGGAATAGCGGTTGTTGAGTGCTCATGCTGGTTCTAGAATGACGCTCAGAAAGTGCGCATCAAAACGTATGCAAATAATTGCGATGACACAAATTCAATCGGATACGGTATGATGCAGAGAAAAGTTATCACGATACGGTATGTAAATAAGTTTGCACTTAAACTAAATTTCTAGCCTTTTCTCATTTGTGTTGTGTGTTACGTTGTATTTTGATTTTGATGGGTCGGTGTGCGAAGGATGCATGAATTGTATACAACAGAGACTTCGCCTGACATAGCACATATGCCGTTACGCCGATGACTACACCTGGGCACGATTGCCTGCGGGCGGGTGGGCGGGTAGGCGCAGGAAGGAAGGAGGGGAGGGCAGGATCCATCTGTTTCTCCCATACGCGCGCAGAGTTTTCGCCTGCGGCCTTGTGAGCATGCAACTCACCCTTGTACTACGGAATTCTTTTGAGGCAAGTTACCGGTTTCCTTTAGATTGGCGATTCGACAAGCGACAAGGTCTTGTATACGGCGCTGGTGTGAGCGTGTACCGTGAATACTCCAATAGTGTTCCCCCTCTCCACTTGGGACGCGGGGTAGCCGAGGGTTGGGGAACAATGGTTCAACCTCTCCGATAGTGCAGCTATTCATGGTAAATCAATTATAAAGCGGAGAAAAGTAACCAACAATGACCACACTTGCACAATTTGCTGTACCATTGAACATTGGAAGGCGACTATTTCTTTCGCATTTTGATCAAAAATTGGGTCAAATAGCGTCATTTTGGTGTGTTATGGTAATACACTGTAAAGGACGCAAAATCCCGTATGATGAAGTCGAAACAACATCTGCAGGTATGCATCTCGAGGGGCCATTTAGCCCCCCCCCCAAATCGGCCCGACCTAGTTGCAGGTGCGGTTGTATTAGACGAGCACATGCTAATACGGATGGGTTTCCATGACCGGATGTTCGCACGGCACGGTACGTCACAACTCGAGGGAGATGAGAGAGACGAACGAAGGCGTGGGATCAGATCGTCTGCCAGGGCGCCTGGAGCCACAGTCCGACGGCGCTCGGCTGGGGGTAGTAGTAGTGGCGGAGGACCTCCTTGAGCGTGGCCAGGGACGTCTGGAGTCGCATGGGCGCCTGCGTCTTGAGCAGCTGCCGCCTCTCAGACACGCTGCCGACTGGCGCCGACTCGCGTTCGGGCAGCAGCAGAGAGAGCGCCTGCAGCCGCTCGAACGCCTTCACCAGCGTCTGCCGCTTGTACAGCAGGTTACTATTGCGCATGGCGAACCGGCGGTAGTCTATAATAAAAAAAGGCGCATGTGCGGTCAGCAAGCGTTCACCGCTGCCAACCTTGATACAAGAGCTCGAAGTTGAACGAATCGCTCCCGAACGTGCTGCAAAATCGCGTGACGCTCACTAGGAGCAGCATCTCCAGAAGGGGCAATCCTGGCGCAACGAACACGATGACAATGTTCGCTAACTAACATATGAAGATTCGCACCCAGAATGGTCGTGACGTCATGATCTGCCATCAGAACTGTCTGTGCCTCGCTGAAGGCCTTGGGCGTCAATTTCTCGCCGGCGTCTTCAACGCTTGCCACGATGACGGTCTTTTGAAAGAAAAAAATTAGTGCATCACTCTATTTCCTACCAGCGCACAAAAAGAAACTTCCTACCAGCGCTCGCTTGAGAGAGTCGACGCAGGGATTCAAGAGCCAGACTCTTTTCAGCAAGTTCTTAGCCTCGTCATTCGACAGACACTCCTGCGTTGCACGACTGCGTCACGAAGGTAACAGTCGACATGAGAGAGGGGCAGAGAGAGACAGAGAGCACGACCTTGACGGATTGGTCCCAGACGCGTCGGGGGAGCGGTGCGACCGTCTGGGCGTGGCCGAGCCGGAGCACGCGCTCGGCCCAGGCGCAGTAGGCGACGAAGGAGACCTGGGGCCGGAGCAGCGTCAGCGTCTGCTGCGAGAGTCGCGAACGGACGCGCTTCTCCAGCTGGTCGACCGCGTCCTCAATCGAACGAGCGTCTTCATCCCAGCCAGCCGCTAGACTAGCGACAAACGCACGCGCGCACGCACGCACCATGTGGCAAGTGACGCCGATGACGAATACGGAGACGGACTGGACGGGCGACTGTTGGGTGGCGTCGAGCAGCGTGTAGAGCAGCATCTGCGAGGGCCTCTCAGCGAACCTGTCGAACTCGTCCAGAACGAAGACCACGCCGCGCCCACGCCTCCGCCGGCGGCCGTCCGCAAAGGCGGTCAGAATCTTGGCAAAGGAAGCGGAGCAGCCGCGCGTCACCACCTCCTCGTCCGTCAGCTCCGCCGACGCCTTCAGCTGTCGACCGATCTCGCGCAGAGAGACGCCCTCCTTCGCGTGCAACAGACCTGCACAAGCGCAATATCAACAAACCACGGTCTCCTCGCTAACACTGCAAGAAGTGCACCGTCGAGTCGAACGGCGCAGAGTGCGTCGTAAGTCGAGGTCGCCTTCTCAAGTGCCGCTTCAACGAGACGACTCTTGCCGACGCGACGAGGACCGATCACGAGAATGGAGTCTCCGGTTGTCGACGTCGCCTTGCCGAAGTTGTCCAACGCGGCGCACAAGTCGCTACAAGAAGACACCACCGATGCGCACTACCTGATTTGGAAAGGGTGCGTGAAAGTTCACTCAAAGACTCACTTCTTCTGTTCGGTAAACTGTTCGATTTGACACGCTCCTATGTTCGCGAATACCGCATCGAGAACTGCCATGGCGGCAACCTCAAAGTGCGAACTGAGCTGGTTTTTTCTTTCGTCGCGTCTCACTAGTACAAATATGTACACAAATGGGAAACCTCCGTTAGAATGAACCTTTAACCCGAGAAGGTGCCACTCCAATATCTTCAGCACACGACGACGCGCGCCCGATCGCTGGCCATAGACAAAGCGAGACCGCCAGAACAGAGACACGTCAGACCAGCACTAGAGCACGCGGTATGGTAAGAGGACTCTTATTAAAGCGTGGAGCGCACTAGCTGAACATCGGGCGAATGACGGGACAAACTGGAGCGTCCTTAAATTGTTTGACTTTGCCCGCATGCACACGTCTGCCGCATCGTCTTGGTCGCCTTGTTGGAAGGCGACCTCTGATGGGCAATCAGTGGGCGCCGGAGGTGTGCGACGAGGCTGGGGCGCGTGACCAGAGGTGAGCCCGCAGCCGCGTGCAGAGTTCTCGACGGACGGCGGCAGTGAACTGGCTGATGAGCGAGAGCGAGGTGGCGGCGCCGAAGAAGACGTCGTAGACGCACACCCAGTAGAAGTTGGCCAGCCAGTCCAGCTTGCCGTACGAGCCCAGTAGGTCGAACGTCGTCAAGCCTGAGCCAGCGCCTAGCCTAGCCGCGTCCGCACCTACCCTGCCAGCCAAGGCGCGCGCACGCAGCGGTCCACGTACCGAGCATTCTCGACAGAACAGGCATAGCAGAGCTGAGAATCAGAACGACGACACAGTTGCCTGCAGAGAGAGAGAGAGAGACAACGGGTGATAGGAATAGGAGCCGTGCAAAGTCGACAGCGACGACGACTCACCGATAAGTCTCGTCATCGACGTCTGCTTCTTCCTGGGCCTGAGCCTCCTCAGTAGAGGCACGCTGTAGAAGCCCACTATGGACGCCGACGTCAAATACCTCAAGAGAGAGTGACGGTAGGTATCTCGACGCAGTGCTCTGTTGTTACAGTCAGTTGAAGAAACAACGACGGACGACTCACATAATGACAGTGACCTGAACGAAAGCTCCGAACGCGCCGAGAAAGGAGAGCGACGACTTGCCGAAGTCGACAAACTGCCAGGGGGCGCGCATGTCGATACAATCGCGGTGCTGTTTCCCCCCAGGAGGGAACGCGCACCTCTTCGACGTCGTAGTAGGGCAGAGTCCTGAATCCCACGATGATCTGGAAGACGTTGTTCGCTATCATGACGACAGCAAGGCCCTGAACGAGACCAGGCGAGAGCTGGCGCGTCTCCAAGAAAGAGGGGGGGGGGGAATGGCGCGACCGTGAGTGCCAGTAGAGAGAGCATGGCGAGCGGGTAGCGCAGGTGCTCGTACACGTAGCAGAGGCAGGCGAAGCGGCGAGCGCACGCCAGCTGTCCCCGACCCCTTTCGTCGAGCCGTCGGCACCGCTCCGTTGGATCCGTCGAGCCGTTCGACACGACATAGTCGGTCGTGGTCGACTTGACGGCGCCGTTGCCTGACGAGATGAGAAGGGAATTCTAGAACACCAACCAACTATAGCGAGCGCAAGCCGCCTTACGTCGCCGGAAGTGCACGCCCGCTCCCAGCTGTTTTCGGAGAATCGTCTCCTCCTCCAGCGTCTGGAGCTTCACCTGCGTCGGCTCCGTTTTTGCCTAAGAGACATACGAGTGGGGGCACTTTGCTCGTACATGGCGACTCAGAGCAAAAACGTCTCTTACGTGCGAGGAACGCACGAGCACGGCCGACAACACTCCGAACATTTTCGCAATGCCCAATGGGGTGCAAACTGAAAGCGGTGGCTGGATGGGTGGGTGCCAGTGAAACGCTGCAGCCGCACGCGCGCGTACGGAGGTCAGGTACCGAGCAGGGCGAGGACGCCGACGAGGGAGACGCAGGAATAGATGAAGGGCAGCTGGTAGTTCCAGATGCCTGCAAGCGAGGCCAGAGCGTCTGCTCGACTGCAGCAGCTGGAGCGGCGGGCGCGAGACGAGACTGACGAAAGAGGGCGAGGTATCGGGCGTGTCGCTCGTCGACGAGGATGCGCGCCAGGTGGACGACGCAGAAGAGGAGGACGATGAGCAGCAAGCAGACGGCCAGCGCCTCGTAGACGCGCGTCATGATGCCCTGCTTCCGTCCGTCCGTGCGCTCCCTCGCTCGCCGCGCCGCACGTTCGCTTCAGCTCGAAGGAGGAGGACTGACCTTCTTGTGTCGCGAGAATCCCTGGCTCTCGAGAAAGAAGTAGGAGAAGGGCATGAGAAGGAAGAGGCAGACGTTGCTCAGCAGGAACACGTAGTTCCACAGACCTGCGAATAAGAGCCGGTCGACAGCGAGCGCGGCCCCCAGCGGGCAAAGCAGAGCGCGACTCACTGCGTATGAGGGAGACGTTGAGCCACTGGACGTACCAACTGTCGGGGTAGAGACGGCGCACCTCGTTGCCCAGCACCGAGAACGGCAGCAGCAGTGCCGCGCCCACCGACACCGCCAGCGTGCACGTGCACATCCACACGCTGCGCCCACGGACGCGGACATTGCGACGGGAGAGGGGGGGGGGAGAGAGAGGAGGGGGCGAGGGGGCAGCTCACGAGATGCGGTAGACGAGGTAGTCCTCCTCGCCAGAGTAGAGGTCGTCGCGGTCGGTGCGCTTCTTGAAGCGCTGCACCAGCAGATACGAGCCCATGTACAGGCAGAAGAACAGCAAAAGGCAGATCTACACACCGGCGCGCCCGATCGAGACACGGCGCTCTCGACTCGCCTCGTTGTCGCCACACGCACCGTCGACTCGCGGATCACGTTGTGGAAGGCGGCCGAGATCTGCTCCTCGTCCTCCACCGACATCGGCGACGCGGCGTCTGTGGGACGCCGCCACCACAACAGCCAATCCAGCCATTGCGCCCACATGCTGTCTATCGCCCCCAAGACAATTTCGCGCGTCGCATCGGCGCCTCGGTCGCGTCACATGACTTTCACTTTCACCGTTCCTCTCACGTTGATGTTCCGCTTCTTGTTTGTTCAAAAACGTAGGCAAACAACCGTCCCAATTCCCGTCCCCAATCCGTAGATTCCGCTCAGAGCAAAAGGAGCGCAATTTGAATTTTCAGCTGCAGCAACCTAGCACTAGCAGTAGCTAGCAGCGCGCGAACGCAGCCATTGGGAAATGCAATAGCGTCGAATACACTGCAGTGTTTTCTTCTTGTGAAATAGGTTGTTTCGGTTGGAGGCTCGTGTAGTACAACACTTCCGATTGCTCTCTAAAATTCTAGTGTTGGAGTAATGGCGGAGACGAAGATAGGGGAGAAGACGAAGGCGTCGGTGTCGACAGCATCGACAGGAGGAGAGCTGCCTCTGGAGCTGCTGGCTTCGCGACTGCCGGGCGCGTTGTTGCGCCGTCAGCTGATCAAGGCACGCGAGGCCAACGCCTGGCTCCTCGAGCGCCTCTACGCCAACACCGACCCGGGCGCGGCCACGGAGCCGAGCGCACGCGGCGCCGCCGGCGCCTGGTCGCAACTGGCGCTGCTGCTCGCCCAGCTCGAAGACTGCTCGGGCATCCGACGCGAGATGTTCGTCTACGCGGCCACGCTGTCGATCGCCGCCTACCTTGCGGCACGCGCCACCTACGCGGAGGCACTCACCGCCCTCCTGTGCACCATCTACCCTACGATCGCCACCGTCAGCCTCGTCGACGTTGCCCTCTGCCGTCCGTCCAGAGATGCTGGCGCTAGGACAGGCGCCTTTCTCCACTGGCTGCTCTACTGGCAGCTCTTCGGCCTCTGCACAGTCGCCGAAGTCGTCGGCTCCGTGGGCGACTTAATGCCGCTCTACTTCGTAGAGAAGAGTCTCTTCTTCCTCTACCTCCAGTGGCCACCGCCAGGCAAGGCGATCGGCCTCCACTCCGCCTGCATCGCGCCGCTGCTCGGACTCGTCAAAGTCTCGGACGTCCGAAGCGAGGAGGAGGCTGCCGCCTCTGCGTCACCGGGACACTCGCTGCAGACAAGCTTGGCCGCTTTCGCTGACAACTCGAAGCTGAACCCGAATCCGAAGAACGCTGTACCGGCCGACGCAGTCGCCACGAACGCAGCAGCAGCTCAACTCGTCAGCGAGGTGTTTCAGAACATCCTTGGGGGCGCCAGCTCCTCTCTTAGCACGGTGCTCGACTCGCTTCGGCCGCTCTCGCCGCAGACGACGCAGCAGTCGCCGACAGCCACTTCGACCCCACCGACGGCGTCCAAAACGAAGCCTTCGCCCCGCCGGCTTGTGCGGCTCGAGCTGGAGCCGGAAAACGAGATCACCTTTGCACATTCGGCGCCGTCCTGCACGCGCGAGCTGACCGTTCGGAACACGGGCAACGCAGCCGCCTACTGCGTCCTCAAGGCGCGCGTCCTCCGTCGACGTATGGGCTTCCGGCCGCGCTGCTTCCTCTTGGCCGGAGGCGAGTCGATGCGCGTGCGCGTCACCTGCGTTCCGCTCGACGCTGCGCACGAGGCGGCGACGGCGGGCGCAGGGGGGCGTGAGCCAAGCGAGCGGAGCCGGCGCCGTCAGCGCGCCGACGACTACCTCAGCGCCCACTACGTCCTCGCACCCGCCGACGGACCGACGCGGCCGACGTCGATGGAAGTTCTCGATTGGATGCTCTCGCAGCCGGACGGCGCTCTCCTCAAGAAGCGACTCACCGTCCTCTACGAAGACGCCGACAGCCCCACCGGCGCCAACTGATACCACGACAGACATAGCGGCTAACTGATCGCGCGATACCGACGCTACTATATTTATGTGGCTCACACTGGTGCGATATGATGAGCGGAGGATCATAGGATACGCGAATTTACTTAAACACCGTAGCTTTCGTGCACCGTAATCATACGCGCTGTGCACGTGTGTCTTTCCTCTCAGACATGGTGACACCCTATGCAATCGGGTCTGTCCTATTGGGTGGGTGGGCGGTGGGTCAGATAGTGTGTCTTTCTATTTGTTTTGTTTTATTGTCCACACGCGACACTATACAAATGCATAGACATAAGCGCATAGCACCTCACTACCAATACCATACACGTACGCCCACCCCAGCGATTGTCATCACATGTCAACACGATAGAGAGCAAGCCACAGCTTACCACAGGTACATAGGCATATATTGTGAATGGAAACAAGGCCACATGCGCTTGACACCCTTCTCTAGTCCTACTGCGAATTTCTGAATTCTCGTTTTTATCGCGCTGACACGAATCGGCAGAGTCCCTCGCGCACACCAGTTGCAGATCAGTGGGCGCTTATGGGCTATCGGTGTCGCGATCGCTGATTAGTGACGGTCGGCAGTGAGGCGGAGTCAGTCGTGCTTGGGCGGCGAGGCCGTTGGCGGCGGCGGCGGCGGCGGGGGTCCGTATCGCTGGTGCTTGCCGTGCGAGTCGACGGCGCCCTTGTCCTTGAGCTGGAGCTCGTCGAAGCCGACCGCCTCGGCCACGGCCGCGGCGACGGGCGTGGGCGGCCGCCTCTCGGCCGCCGTGTCGGCGTCGTTGAAGAGGTGCTGCGTGCTCACGAGCGCCGGACCGAAGTGCGCCTGCCGCGGAGGCAGCCGCTCCGACTGCGCGCCCGTTTCCGCCGTCGCCGACGTCGCCGCCGACGGCGCGCTCCAGCCGGGAGGGTGCCGCTCCGACGCCATTCTCAGCTCCTTCTTATTTCCCTATTCTCACGTTTACAACACTTCTGTAGTCTTAAACTCCAGCCAAACAAATGTGCGCGCAGGCAGGTGGCATCAATTGTTACGTACCCAACCAAAGCACGATCCGAATTGGCTCCGGAAACGCCCTGCATCGTCTCTCGGATGAGCGGGTGATTTGCGTAATTAAATCGAGGAATGTTTATTGCAGTCATTCTTTTCACCAACTCAAAGTAGAGTACAAATTCAAAAAAATGCAAATTGGTACCACAACCGCTGCGAACCGTGGAACCAAACTATATACGATTATCGTTTCCGAGATCGTGCGTGCCGTCCCTGTCGTTCGTGCTAAAAACTCGACGGTCGCAACTACCACGCTCAACAACCCTTAGCGCTGTACATGGCTGGTGCGGCGATTTATCGCCTCGCCGAAGGGATTCGCGACTTCGAATGGTCACGACACGAGTGTACGTGACAGCTTGGCTGCAAATTCTTTTGTTAAAGTCGAATCTTTAAGCGCCGCTTGCATCAGGCAAACAAGCCGCGCGCAAGGGGCTGCAGTTCTACGACAGAGCAGAGTTGCTTGACAGAAACACCGCCGAGATGCTGTTACTGTCGCATACTGTTATGAATCTGATCCGTTTAGCTTCCGCGACCCTAGTGACATGTTCGATGGCATTCAGTGGTACCTTTTTGTTCTATGCTTCTCGATTTATGATGTTTTTTGTTGGTCCATGTCTGTACTGTCGGCAAGTGTATGTTCCTGGCCGACTAATACCTTTACTGTCACCCGACTGTGGCAACACCAAAAAGTTTTGATGAGTCGACTGCTGTCACTTTGCATATCGTGCACTTGATGTATACACTATGCAGATTCGACGTCGAAGTGCTACGAGTGTGACGTGTTGGGCGTGGGCCTGGAGACGTGCTCGACGGGCGCGACCTGCTCGTTGGGCGTCTTCGGCTGCTTCACCGTCGTCTCGTACAGGGGCAGATGGGACTTCTTGGGTGCGCTCACGGCCAGCGCCTAGAGTTCGCAGCGTGCCCGGCCCGTTCCAGCGAACACGTACGTGCGCGACTCACGCAACCAGGTGCAGAAGGGCTGCAACCTCCTCCGACGCGGTCAGGCCACGTGCCGCGAGCTCGTCTATCCCACTGGCGTGCAGGTCGTCGCCTGCGACTGCGACGGCCACTTCTGCAACCGCGCACCCTCTACCACCGCCGCTGCCGCCACCGCCCTCTGCGCCGTCGCGCTTGCCGCTCATCTACTCCTGACAGCGTCGTAGCTACCTAGTCGCAGCTGACGAACCACTGTGACATTTACATCTCCACATTCACACAATGCGCGCACTGGTATGGTCGGTTTGATTGAGGCGCACTATCAGTGATCGATCACCCATTGTAGCGCATCCCAGCATTGACTGACGTTCACTCACCTGAAAAGCTGGCATATCGAAACAAATATCAGCATCACTCGAGATCCTACGCGCTCCTGGTGCTCTAGGAGTCATTGAACAGTGATGGGGAAGCGGTTTATTTAAAGTTGATGCTCAGATGTTGCACGTTCTTTCGCAAAATTTCGCGCAACAAATACGATGCTGAGCCAATAAAGACAATGTCTTGAATATGCGCGCGACACGAGAGTTGGTTTTTCATCCAGCTACTGTTAATCCTGACGCTCGTAGCCCCGGGTCACCAGCGACGTCGTCTACATACATTCGAGTCCCCGAACTGGTCACCGCTCGAAAGCTGTCCTGTGCCAGTACGAGTACGACCGGACCCGAAGGCTGTGTGCCGGTATTTGCGTCGAGATTTGTATCCGTTGAAGTTCATCGTTTCGCGTGTTCTCAATTACTAACGCGTACTTACGCTGCCGAGTACTAAAGTTGAATACTGTACTTGTCGTTTTCGTACGGACAAACCATGACCGAACGGAACGGAGAGCGGACGGAAAGAAAAGCGAGGAAGTGATTTGTGCCTGGTGCTCTCTCGTAAAAGCTGCACCTTTGCTGCTGGAGAGGAGATGGGCTGGCTGGAGCGTGCGTCGACACGACTGGGCGTGTACCTGTGCTACGTGCACCACATGAACGTGTTCGCGCTGCTCAACTCCTCCCTAGTGGTGGCGCCGCTGCTCTGGATCGCCGCCCATTTCACGACCAACTTCCGACTGAGGATCGAAGACGCCGACGGACGACTCGAGATCGAACTACACGCTGACGTGGGCGCCGAGCCGCACGGCGATGGCGGACAAGAGCTCGGATTGCTAGAGCTCAACGACGACGACGACGACGCCGACGACGTCGACGACGACGACGAGGATGACAACGACGACAACTGGACGGACGCCGAGTACACAAGCAGTGAAGACGAGCAGGGCCAGACACTGTCCGCAACGGATGTCAATGTGTAGACCTCATAATGTGCAGTTTATAATACATACATATAAATATATACATGTATGATGGCGCGCGTGTGTGCCGTGTAGGGACGACGTACGTCTGTATGTTCAACTCTTGATCGTTAGGAAGTACAATGAATGCCCATAACCTCGCTTCTACAAGCGGAACGTATGCGCTACAGAGAATTGTGCAGTCAAAAGCTGAAGAGTGCATAAAAGATACTTGATAATTGTGTTCGGCCGAAAGCTAATCAATGCCGTTTTTACTGACTCCGATTCACACACACAGGCGTGTCTAGTCATTTTTGTGTTAGGCTCTCGTCACATGAATCGATCGCTGGTCACTTCCACAGTGTCCAAGTGGTGGTCGCGGCGACGTCGGCAGCGCGAGCAGCTGCCGACGACGAGAGCTGGTGCGTCGCCTGGTCGCCAGCGCCGGAGTACTTGAGCGCCAGAGCGACAGCGAGCGCGCCGATGGCGGCGGCCAGCAGGGCGTTCTCGAGGCGAGCGGAGCGCAAGAGGTAGCCGTGCACTTGCTGGCAGGGACGGCGCTCGCGACGCCAGGAAGGGCCGTGAGAAGAGGAGAGCCGCCGATGGTTGGCCGCCTCGATCTGGACGTGGTTGAGCGGCGCCACGGAGACGCCCTGCGGCCAGGGCGCGGCGCGGTCGAGCGTGGGAGGCGCCACGCCGTAGACGGGCCGCCAGTGGTCGCCGCCCACGTTCAGCTCGATCCGCAGCTCCGTCCTGTCGACGAGCAGCTTGGCGACGCGCATGAAGTCGGCCGGCCCGTTGACCGCTCGGTCGCGCGGCACGGGCGCCGTGAGAAGCTGGAGGGCGAGCGGCGGGTCGAAGAGGCGCGGAAAGTCGGCGCCGAGCGTCAGTCGGAGCTCGCGGTACTCGTAGGGCTCGAGGACGCCGAGCGCGCTCCGCGTCGGCCTCGTCTGCACCGCGTTCGGCAAGTCGCTTACAACCGTCCGGTACTCGTACGGCTCGCGGACGCCGAGCGCGCTCCGCGTCGGCGTTGCCTGCACCGCGTTCGGCACGTTGCCTGCAAGCGGCCGTGCTATCTATCGCCGCCCGCAGCCCCCGCTCGCCGCCGCCGGACGTCGACGCACGCACATCTCAGCTTGTAGACGACTCGGTAGGCCGTCTCGTTCTCGAGCAGCACCAGCGCGTAGCCTTCCGCTCGACTCCTCTGCCGGCCAAACGTTATCGGTCCACTCTTCACCTCGCACATTCTCTTCTAGTCGTCGTCACTCGATTGCCAATACAACAATTAATTACCGCCTTTTAATCAATTAATACAAATATTGGTTAGTATGCACACTACTGCTGAGCGTCAGCAGGCACAGCTACATTAGAGGCTGCCTGACGACGCTGACCATGCGAAACGTGCAGTCCCGGTTAATTCATTCTGTATGCACCTACGACGTGAGCGCGCATCAGTGTAAAACTTTTGGCCTTCTCCCTTTTTGGCCTTTTGGCAAGAGGTGGATAAAATGGTGTGTCTAGCATTTGTTTACAAAAACCACCACAATAACGCTCCATAGACCATTTTAACGTAAAACGTACCTATGATAAGACGCAGTTGGGTGCTAATTCTTCTATTCTGGGCCTAATTCCCAAGTTTCACACCCACCCCCTCCCTTCCAATTCGACATGAGCCGGCTACAGCATGTGCAGAGCTGGTCGAGCATGACGCGGTCGACCACGCCTGCTGCAAGACCCGACCGACCAAGGCAGAAGTGGCCCAGGCCAATACATATAGCGGAACTCTCTCACCCCTCGCCCCATACAAACACCCCAGTTTCTCAATGTGTGCGTGTTTGTGTGCGTGTCGTGTGTACAACGTATGGAGCACTTGCTTTGCTCAAAAAGTGCAATCCAATTCGCAAGTAGAAACACGAAGAATCGAATCGTCAAAACCGCGGGTAGATAGAGTACCGGTACCGGGTAGAGTTAGCAAGGGTTGGGGATTTGCCCTCTAACTAACGTGGGCATAAAACAGCCGTAGCACAGGTTTGCTAATCGCAATATTGTATAGTGTGGCGCGGATACATTACGCCGTAAGTAACAGATACGCGAGGATACCTATTTGGGACCGCGGACCGCAAATATGCGTGAATCGCGTTCGTTTCTATACGAAATACACCTATTCGTACGCAGGGGGGGTGGGTGAATTCCAAATTTTGCACGTATGCATACTGCAGAAAAAAATTTTTTTTTCGTCAGAATCGTATCTGTACGAACCATTTTCGGCAATTGAGACACATTCGTAGGGTACGAATAGGTGTTACATTGATTGAATTATTCGTATGCTGACGAATTATGACCACTTTGACTTCACCGACTTCACCGGCGCCCATTTACTATGCATACGAATAGGGCGACGCTCACAGTCGCACACAACATCCACGCAGTTGCACTACACTGACAATAGAAAATCAACAAGACATATACTCTCAACATTTGTATGACATTAGGGAATGGAAGGCCCAAAAGCAGTAGCCAGGGTGAAGGAATGTGCAGCACGTGACACAATACCAGCCCGTGTCCTGGCGAGAGGCGTGAGCTGCACATTGTCTTCTGATCACCACCTTACTGTCCTTTTTACGCATCAATTTAGGAAAGTGTGGTAAGTTTGACTGAAAGCGCAACATCTCCACTTCTGTTTTATTCTTCTGTTTGTACACAAATTGTGACCACGTTGCAGCCGTTGGTGGGTTGAGCTGCACAGTAGCGGGTTGGAGCATCTAAATGAAGGCAAGGTTGATGAATTTAATAAGTCTTCGTTATGCATACTTTGCAGTTGGCAGTCCTGTCAATTTCTTCTGCGAGCAACTGCTTCGTCTCATGGTTCGGAAATGACGACCGCGATTTCGAGCTGTCTTGGTATGCCAGGGCAGCGTTGACGCAGGCCCAGTCAATTATCAATCCAAAGACAGCGGAAATGTACCATTTCCGCGACCGCATATGCCGGAAGCGGCTTTTTTTAAGTTTTCCTCTAAATTGTAATTATTATATCCACCCGATTACATAGCAAGCAATTTCTGTGGCTCACAGGTGGTCCACACCGCCCATGTGCTTGGAAAAGAACTCTAGAATCTTGGGTCTGGCCACTTTGACACATTTGAAAGAACCATAAACTTCGACTTTACGATTGACGGTCGACTCCTCCATGCCCATGTGCGGCACTGAGCATAGGATTGGAACGACTGCATTGTCTTTCCAAGAACAGATCGACATGGAGCCTGCAGTGTTGTGCGTATGCATGCGGATCCGAATGTGTGCGTAATACAGCATAGACGTCTGCATACGATCAATAAAAGGAGGTCGCTTACCGTCACTGAGATGCCGCCAACGGGTCATTCCCTTTTCCATCTGCTCAACTTCACGAGAACCTGGCATAATGTCCAGTGGCAGCAGACCACTGGAATTCTTACTGACAGTTCCAAGCATGTATGTTTTCCTTTTGTGGAATGCTTTAGCCATGTTGGTGCTGGTGTAACCTCTGTCAGTGATGAGGATGTGGCCCACATCAAAGAACTTGCGTGCCCCGTCGAACAGTCGCCCATTTAAGAGAGTGGCACAAGTGGCAGTGATGCGCCCCACTTTTTCGTCATACTGCATTGGTTCATCCGAGTGAATATGTGCCGCATGGACATACCCTCGTGGCTCACAGAGTGTGTCAAGCTGCAATGGGGCTACCTCCTCATTAGCATAATTAACAGCAAGCAAATGTTGCTCACCTTGATGCCTCGAGGGTCCGGTTTTCTTTGGATAAATACCTGTAATTAAGTTGTGCTCTTTGACACCAAATGTTGTGCAATTATTTATTGTCCAATCACCTTGAATTTGAGCCTGCCGGTGTACTTGCTCATAGCTTCGTCAAGACTGAGCGTTTCGGGTGGAGCTCGGTACTTTTGAAAGCATTTCAGCGCCATGTTGAACGCCTGAATAGAGGGTTAACATGGGCGTGTGCGTACGAACGTCACGAGCCTGTGAGCGTATGTATACGATCGTACTCATGCGTATGGGTACGTGTCCATATGCATGCGATGCCAGAGAACAAGGTTCTTTGTGCAGCAAAAATGGGTCAAAGTCACTACCGGCCTCAACGACTCCCCATAGGCTCCCCCCCCCCTGCTACGAGGGCGCAATACCCAAGGTGAGTCAGTACACTCTTGTGCGCTTCTCTGTCACAGAAAGCAAGACTAAGGACGGAAAATAGGGAGCATGTGTTGCATTAGAGAACTCATTCGCTGGGTGGCTCAGTGGCTTCTGCAAGTTTGCAAGGATACCGATCCCGTTAATGAGGATGTGCCACTAATTGAGATTTGAGGTTAGTGTTAGCATTTACCTTTCTAACTCTATAGAGGGCGTCATATTTGTCAGCGCATGACGAGTCGTTTTGTCGACTGCTCTGGACCTCTTTTGCATCATACATACACAGATTGTTGAAAATTAAATTGAAACGTTCTTGCGTAAGACCAATATTTCTGAGAAATTGATCTCCATTCGCAGCAGCCCAATAATGTCTGCGCCTCTTCCTAACAACAACTGCCATTCTCAGCCATGCTGCAATAAAGAGGCTCATCTCTTTCAAAGAGATGAGCTGTGCAGCAGATCCACGTTCTGCTCTTAGGCGAATGTTCGTGCATCGCCGACACTCGTCCAGAAACGGCCCAGTTAGACAGGCAAAGACTTGGCCGAGGGTCATGGAGCTCATGTCGACCGTGTTTCCAGGCTCGTCGATGGGCGAAAAGGAGGATGTGGACGCAGTTGCGCGTGGTGGAAAACTTCTCCAGTAAACATTTTCCAAGCGGCCAAACTCTTCCCAGACGTCACTCTCATCCCACTTGTTTCCGATAGTGCGCTTGCGCTAAAGTTTTGACAGTTGCTGCAATGTGCCTTCATTTCTGTCGCGTGGCGCAAGTACGTACTTTGTATTTGGGAGGCTTGTAGGCCGTTGCGCTCGGAGGGACCACGCTGCTGCCCGGCGACCGTCTTTTTTGGCCTCTCCTCGTGACAACTGTGTCGTCTTCTTCCGTTTCGCTGTCGCTGCTGGACACACCGGGGCTCGTGGTGTTTGATGAAGCGCTTTCTTCCTCTCCGTCGCGCCTTGCTCCACGGTCACTGTCAGTATTTTGGTCCTTAACATCGTCCGCTTCACTGTCCATCGCGCTATTCAATTCCGCACTACAAGTTTGCGCCACTTTTCGTAACGTTAGAGTAGCGATTCGTTTGCGAACGACCGTGACTTGTTTACACGCAAACACGCAAACACGCAAACACGCAAACAAGCGCAGCGCTCATTCTTTTTGCGCTTCTTCTATTCTAATTTTTTGGATATTTTGTCTGCGAGCGATCTTGTAGTAATCAGAACATCTGTAAAATGTCGCAAGTTTTGCCTGAGGGCTGGCAGTGGGTTCCAAGGCCCTGGATGCGCGTTCACGACTGGGATGGCGAGGAGGACCTGACGAGGGAGGGCGCGGTCGTTGTCGGCAAGGACCGCATCGACGCCGTTCGAGGTTACTTTCTATGCAATGGGTCGCTGCGTTGACGCGATCACTTTTGCGCATCGTTTTACGTCAAGGCGTGAGCGTCTTCATCGTCAAGTTCGACCGCGGTCCAGACCAGAACTGCGTCGAAACCGTCTTCGACCCGTACTTCTCGCCCAACCAGGAGGCGCAGCTGCTGGCGGCCGCAGAACGCGCGCACACCCGCGCCGTCAAATTCAACGAGAAGTTCGGAGTCAAGTGTAAGTCGTGTAGTACGTGTAACTTTTGGTCCACAGTTAAAGAACACGCGCTTAGGGACGCCGTTCACTCCCAAGTCGCTCACGTTCGACCCGGTACACGCCCGTTACGCGGCGTTTATCAGAGAGGCCGCGCGGATGGTCTGCGGCTGGCCGCGGGTGGACATGCAGACGCTCGTTCTGTTCCACCACTACGACGGGCGCATCCACGGTGCGTATGGGTACGTATGGCTTTGCGTTGCTTTGCGTAAAAATTGTTTTCCGTTCAGACAAGAGAGCGTACTTCGTCAAGGAGGTGTTCCCCTACATCTGGAACCCGCGCCTGGTCTTCCAGAACGGGGACTGGCCGCCGCCGCTCCGCTTCATCTTGCGTCGCGTCGGCAAGCTCTTTGCGCTGCCCACGCGCACGACGTTCTCCAACTGCATTGTGCTGGCGATGTACGCCTGCAACCAGTTTCTGCCCACCGAGGAGCGCTTCCGCGTGCCGAAGCTACTCTAGTTTGGCAGCGTGCCCGTCCGTCCGTCCCCTCTCCTCTTGCTCTCAAAAATTTGTTGTTAGCCATTGCTCAAGTTTTCGCGTAGTTGTTGTTGCGTCGTAGTTCGCATTTCTCCGTTGTTTCGCGCACAATTTGAGTAGTAGTGCTAGTGCATTGCGTCAGCGGCCGGTCATTAGATGGTCTCAGAGTTAGTAGTGTATATAGATGTTGTTAGAAGGTCGATTTTGGAAGGTCGCGTCGTGTATCGTTTGAAGAGAGAGAGAGAGAGAGTGAGTGGTTGAAGAGAGAGAGTGTTGGAAGACAGCTAAGTGCGCTCAATGCTCATCACGCATTTCCAACAAAACGACCCCACGACGGTTGACACAACAGACGAGCATAGTGGTGCCATGGTCTACAGCAGTGACAATTCGTACTGATAAATTTCCATACGAAAGCTTTTACACACGCGTAAGGGGGTTATACGTTGCTTGAAAAAAAGGTGTCGTATGGGAACTTTCCCGTACGAATGTTTTGAGGGCATTGAAGACACTGGTACGAATCAGTGTTTCCGTTCTTTCGTATGGAGTACTGCCGTACGAATTGCCTGAACGAGCGCCAACTACTGAGTCGAGGCGATTCATTCATTCGTACGCATACGCTTCGAAACGTGTACGCCAAGCGCGCATTCACATCTACGCAAAACATCTACGTTACGCACGCATCGACACACACACACACGGAACAAAATTTGTTCAGTTAGGGTGGGCCGTCGCGGAACTGTCATCCAAGCGGCGTGTCAGCGTCTAACAATTACTACGAAAGCCTCCTCTTCTTAGCACGTTCACCCTCTTCTAGTTTTTTCAGCAGCCGCTCAGCAGTCGACACGCTCGGCTTGTCGCTTGGGAAAACTAGCTTCCCCAACTTCAGACCAATCTTGGCCGAGGCGGCGACTGCGCTCGCCATTGCGGCCGCGCCCTTCAAGGAGACAAAGTCAGTCACGGTTAATCAGTCAGGAAGTCGTAGACGTGCACACCTCGACAGCAGTCGTCGATGTCGTGTCCGCCGCCACGCCCTTGTGCGCCGTGCGCACCCCCTCGGTCCCCGTGCTGGCCGAGTCGGCGTACGAGCTGGCCACGACATCCGCGTCCTTCATCAATGCAAAATTCATTCGCGGTTACTCACTCTGGCAGTCACGTGCATACCTTCACTCTGGCCACCGACTCCGCGCCAGGCGCCATGTCGGCGCCCGCGACGTCGGGGCCAGCCACGTTCTCCATCGACGCAAAGTCAGTGGGCGCAGCCGGCTCGGACCGTTCCTGAAGTGCAACCACGGTCTACAACATACGCAATTCGTACTGATAAATTTCCATACGAAAGCTTTTACACAAGCGTAAGGGGGTTGTACATTGCTCGAAAAAAAGGTGTCGTATGGGAACTTTCCCGTACGAATGTTTTGAGGGCACTGAAGACACTGGTACTAATCAGTGTTTCCGTTCTTTCGTATGGAGTAGTGCCGTACGAATTGTCCGAACGAGCGGCCGGCCACTGAGTCGAGACGAGTCATTCATTCGTATGCGTGCGGAAGCAACTGTAAGCGTATCTGTTGCTGTGCATTGCGAACGCGTGCCTAAAGGCACGCATACGAATTGAAGGGGGATTTACCAGTTGTTTCGCCTGCAAAATCTTTGATTTTGCAATCATCTGGGGAGACGTGATGAACGATTCCATGCTGTTCTCCCCCATTTCCTTCAGTTGTGGTGCCGCGTCGTCCTTAGCTTGCGCGACGACGCGCTTCAGAACGTCCAACGGTATGGGCGACTTTGTGCGGACGAACTCCTCGGTGGGCAGCTGCTTCTCACTCGTCTTGTGAATGCCGACGCCGCTTTCTTCGAAACCTGGCAGCGCGACAGGCGTCGAGGGTTGCGTGGCCGCAGGCGTGGCAGTCGGAGTAGCAGCAAACGTGGTGTCCGCCGGTGTAGGCACCCCAAGGAACGCCTGCCAGTTGCGCTTCAGGAAGTCTAGCTTCGCCGTCGCCTGGCCGGACGCCTCTGCCTCGGCGCGTTTCGAGCAGACGATCCAGTGCGCCTTCATAGTCTTGGACTGCCACGTCTGCTTCCCGCAGTACGGACAGTGGACAGATTCGTTCGCACAACGTGGCCGCTTGTCTGCCGTTGCCTTCTGTCCAGACGCTCTCTTGAACTTCACTTTAGTTTGGTCTGTCTTCCCTTTCTTTGCCTCTTTCTTTTTGCTTTCTTTTTTCGTAGACTGACCAACGGCCGGAGTGGCGTCGTTGTTGGACGGCCCGCCTGCTGACGCGGCCAATTCCTCGGCGTCGGCGACGAACCGCTGCAGCAGCGGATTCGCTGTGGACTCGACGTCGATGTGCTCGTCGTCGATGTCGACGCTGTCTGCGTCGACGACGCTCTCAGCGGGCTGGACGTCGTCGGCGACAGCGGGTGCGTCCGCCTCTGCCGCAGTGTCCTTTTTGCTCGCCGCGGCGCTGCTTCTCGCGGCCGTTCTTTTCTTTCTCAACTGCTTGTTCTCAAGAGCTGCCAATGCGGCCTCGTTGAACACCTCGACGTTGTACTTGTCCTCGCTGCTCAGATGACTGAGGGCGTCGTCGGGCGGGGCAACGAGCGTCTGTAGGTCGACGAAGACGCTGTCCAGTCGGGTGTCCTCTTTGAACATCATTTCCGTTTCTGGAAGGTCCTCGTCCTCGGCCAGCTCGTCCGCACTGGGCAACGGCCACGACGCGAACAGGAAGCTGTTCTGAAGCGGCTTCTTGGCGCGGAGCAGTCCGCTTCGGTTCTTTTTCGCCCTGTCGTTTTCGCGAATTCTAGCGCCAGCTTGATTGAGGCAGATGACCACCTCGCGCTGCAGCAGCAAGTTGTTTGCGCGCGTGCGTGCGTGCGTGCGTGCGTGCGTGCGTGCGTGCGTGCGTGCGTGCGTGCGTGCGGACGTTACTGTACGAACGTATGCGCACGCGGAGCGCACCAAACGCACGCGGCCGTCTTGCGTACGGATACGAAAGCACTGCAACGCACCTCAGTTGCCACACGAGCGGCGACAGCGGCGTCCAACTCGAGCGTCTTCATGGCGGCGCGGCACGCCGAGCGAAACACCGGTTCTTGAACCTTCAGGAAGTCCTCGATCGTCGCCGCCCTCGGACTCGACACCGGCAGCGTAACTACAAAGATGATGTCTGTGGAGAGGCACGCAAAACGAGATGAGAATGGCTGCTCACAGTTGAGTAGATGAGGTGCCGACTTGAACGAGAGTGACACTTTGAAGATTAAGTGGCGGATGAAGGCGTTCAGCTGCCCGAACAACTCTGACCAAGCAGGTGAGCTGTTCTTCAGGAGGGACAGCTCCCTCTCTGTCGTCGTTTCTGCGCCCTCTCGCACGCAGAAGTCCTGCCAAGTCGTGAGATTACATGCGAACGAAGCGAGCGTGACGACTGCGCGTGTCCGCACCTTCAATGTCGTCAGTAGCTCGGTCGGCCACCACACGTTCTCTTCCTGCACAATCAGCACAGTCCCGTAGAATCTCCGGAACGTGACAGCTGTTGCGCCCCTCCAGAGCAGCGCCAAAGGACCTCTTTTGACCCGGCTCGATTCACCGTCTACTTGATGGAGAGCCTCGATTGCCGAGGAGGGCAGCTGGTCCGGAAACGCAACCTTGCCTTGAAGCACGGCATTGCGTTGCTTGCGCTCCTCGCGACGGGCGCCATAGCTCTTCTTTTCTACTAGTTCGGCGAGTTTCTGCTCCACTGAGACACGCCTCTTACGCTCATCTTCAAGCTGCTTTTGTAGCTCGCGCACTTGCACGGTCTTATCGGCGAACAGTTCCAAAAGCTGGGCCTTTGTGATCGAGCCAGAACCGTCACGAGAAGTGTTAGTGCGCTTTGAACCAGTGTCGATCGACATTGCGCCCTCAAAGCCACTGTCAGTTAGGCTAAGCTGCCGCGGAGTAAATGCTCAACAAATATTCGGCACATGAAAAGGTGACAGGTCGTCAAAACATCCAACTTGTACTTCTGTTATTCCAAAGCGGCCCATCTTAGCGAACGAATACACACGCGTACACAAACGAAAAGAAAAACGACACATCCGTATGCAACGCACAACCTAGAACAGAACCTGACCGGGATGGGGTTAACTAGCTCAGGGCGGGGGGGACACCGTGCTTGCCGCCCGGCCTGTACGCGTCCAGCTCCACCACGGGGTTCGCTCGCGCGAACTCCATGACGCCGTCCAGGCCCCAAAAAATGTCGATCGCCCGCAGTTTGTAGAACATGTCCCACTGCGAGGAAGGCCGACCCTCGCAGGCGAACTTGTTGAACGCTGCGCGGTGGCCTACAACACAGCAATGACCGCCGCATGCCATGCTTCCCGCAGGTCTTTTCGCACATTCGAGGTCCGTCTTCTCAAAGTAGGTCGCGTTTGGCAGCGCCTGCGACACCAGCATCTGGCCGTCGAGCGAGTCGCTGTCCACCAAGCCTTGCGCACCGCCAGCTCCCGGAGTCTCGTCCGTGTCGTCGCCATCACTGTTGACGACGAGGTTCAGCTCGGCGCACGACGAGTGCCGGGAGAACGACGCGGAACCTTTCCGAATCAGGCGCGTCGCGTCTGCAACACCACCCCCCCCCCCCCCCAAAAAGCACATTCGTGCGCAGACGAAACGATTGCAAATGCGAACCGCCGTGTGCCATGCCCACAAGCCTCTTGTTGCGAAGCTTGCCAGTGTCCGGCTCGGCGGAGAGCGGCACAATGACGCTCGACTGGAACCGCTGTAGAGGCGTCTTCCCCACTTCACCGGACCTTTCTTTGAGCGAGGCGCTGCGCGACAGCTGCGTCTGACTTCCAGCAGCAAAGGGGACGCCCACGGCTTGCGCCGTCACAGCGCCGGCATCGGCGCTGTCGGCGTCGATCTCCAACGGAGCCGACCCGTCCCCGAAGTCCGACGCATCCTTCAGCGCGCTCTCGCTGTCGTCTAGGACGTGGGCTCCGACGCCCTTGTCGACCTCGTCGTCGTCGTCGTCGACATCCGCCACGTTCGTTGCCTCCTCGTCAGCTGTAAGCAAGTAGACGAATGTAATGTACATGCTCAGCCGAGGGTGCACGCAGATGCAACCTCGCAGCAGCCACGTCGAGCGCACAATTCTCCACTCGTCGCGCAGACGCGTCCTGAGCATGCACAGACCGGCCTTCACAGCGGCCAGTCGTGCAGACTTCGTCCCCAGCGCAGTAGCCGCCCACGCCCACGACGCGAAAGTCGCAACGGGTTCACAATTGTTGCTGCGGAGGTCGAGCAGCGAGTCGCCGACAACGGAAACGGTCCCTACCAGCGGCTCCAGCGCTTAGTTAGTGGAATCGGGCGCACATGCACACACGTACTCGCCAATCCGAAGGGGCGCCACGCAGTCGGACAGTTCGACGACATGTTGATGGCGACGCGGTCCATCACCAACTTGGCAGCGTTGATGGCCGCGCCTGGGTCCTTAGCTTCGTCGCGTCGGAGCTTGATGCTGCTGATGAAGTCGCACTTCCGCTCGGACCCGGTGGACAGAAGCAACGTTCCTTGCGATCCCTTTATGTAGACGCCGTAGTCGCTGTCCTGCGTCTCCAGCTCATCACCGATGCCGAAGTGGTCGCACAGCTCTGGCCAGTTGGAGATCGGAGGTCCGAAAGTGTCGCCGTAGTGGTACATGCGCTTGTCGCGCACGGCCCACGGGACGTCCGCCAACGCCTAAACGTTCGTATGCATACGTTAGTAGTATGCGTATGCGTACGACGTTCAATGCGTTCCGATACGTAATATGAAATGCATGATGAGTTGCAAACGCACGGCAACACACCTCCACGAATTCCTCCCTGCTCTGTCGCATTTGGTCGTTCATGAACTCCACGAAGGAGGGACCAGTAGAGTCCATGACCGACTGGAATTGGGCGCCGACCCGCTCATCGGCTCGCTTCTCCTCGCCAACAAGCAAGGTCTCCTTGGCCGGCAGTTCCTCAACTGGCTTCCAACAGTCGAGACCAGCCTATGAAAAGCAGAACACGTGGCGTCTAAGAACATGCACAAAAAGCGTACCAAGGTAACGTACCAGGGTCGTCAACATGCCGACGTTCCTGTTGACAACTTCCAAGTTGCGATTCAGCGCCTCCAAGCGAATGTCACTGAGGCGACTGTACACGGAAACGTCGTCCCGCATCTCGACAGTCTCCATGACAACTCGTTCAATCGTCCCGCCCAAGTCAGCCACCTCACGCTTGCACGTTTTAAAAAAGTGCGACTCCTGCTGTTGGCGGGTTTCCAGCAGCTGAAGTAAGGTTGCATTGCAAAAACAGTGAGCAGTGCCACCAAGTGACGAACCCCACGGGTAGCCTCCTGGTCTTTCGAGACCAGCTCCCGAAGATTCTTCATGTGGTCGAAGAACGCCGAGGCAATCTTGGAAGACGTGTGCTCGGCCACCTCCTTGACCACAAACCGCGTCTGGGCTGCTGACAGCTCGTACAGACCTTTTTCCTGGCCTTTCTCTTTCTTCATTTTCCTGCAGAAAAACACAAGAATTACCATCACTATGCATCACTATGCACTCTCGTGAGCCTTCGTATGTGCACGAATGGAACAGTTCCGTATGCATAGTCGGAGACTCACTTCTCAGCTGCAGCCAGCTTCGTGGACACCTGCTTCAGCGACAACACGTCGTCGTCGTCCACAGCCACCTCTCCTGAGGACGAGACGCTGCTCATGACCTTCTTCGCTGAAGCACTTTTCTTCTGACTTCTGAAACAAAAAATAGGCAACAAGGACAAGTTCGTGATGAACGAATGCACTGAGTACCTCGATGGCGCCCGCCCGCCGTAGGCTGTCACCGCCCGGTACGACACCTCCTCCGCTTTCTTCTTGGCGACGTTGTAGCAGAGCAGAGTCTTCGAGACGCCGTCGGCTACTTCCAAGATGACCTTTCCTCCGCTGGTGTCGACGATGTCACCGGGCATGCCATTCTCAGTCAGATGGTCCAGCATCTTCGCCACCTCTTTGCTCATCCCTTTCAAATTCACGTTTCCTCTCTTCAAGTCGATGTTGCCCTCGTAGAAGAACTGAATAGAAAGTGTAGTCACCACATTCGGCGCTACTAGATAAATGTGAATGTGAATCCTACGTAATCATCCTCAGCTGTGGGTTCCATCGTCTCGTATTCATTCTGGTACCAGCAGTTGTTGTCAGCATCCACGACGACGTTCTTGACTTTTCCGGGGAAGACTCCACCGTGGTCGTAGACGCAGACGTCTGTGCCGACTCGCAGTGGAAGCGGCTGCCCGTCGTAGTCCCTGTGCAACGGCCCAAACTTCCTGTCCATCAACTGCAAACAGAATGGTACATTCGTTTGGGTACGTACAGAATCAGATTCAATATACCTGCGCAATTTCCTCCGCCAAAATTGGCACGTCGTCCATTTTAAACAAATCGCCATACTTGTGCTCGAACGCACTTTTCTTCATGTCTGCCATTCGTGCCGCTGCTGCGCTCCGACGACAGACGAACACGAAGTTGCCTTTCAGCTCCTCACTGACGTCAACAAACTAAAAATGTGAAATTAAATTAAAACAAATGTTACAAACGGCATCGGCGCCGAACTCACGTGACGGAGGTACGGCTTCAGAATGTTGTACGAAGGGTCCCTCATCGGATTCGACATTCGAGGTTCCTTCTCTCCACTACTGAAAGAATCCACAGAAATTTCGCCCTTGTTCCCCTCTTCCTCCGGGAAGACGTCTCCGATTCTCTGTAAAAGGTCCCATAGTAACATTTCAAGATATAAATAAATTTATTCTGTTCTTACCAATCGCTTTGCCGTCGGCTCACTGCCAGCGCGACCGGAACTACTCTCTTCCATGACGACAATGTCCGTAAACGTTTCCACTTTTATCAGCAAAATTGAAAAAATTTACAACAACAATTGCACAAAACAAAATAGTACGTAAGAGTCTGCACACGAAACGGGTTACGCTTAAATGCAGCACACGTTAAATGCAGCACAGGTTGTATATGATAAAGAATGCAGGCAGGTAAAGTATGCAGGCAAGTCGACTTTCACTGCCTAAGCCTAAGACCAAGCCTAAGCTAAAGCCTAAGCAAAAACCTAAGCCTAAGCCTAAGCAAAGCCTAAGCCTAAGCTAAAGACTAAGCAAAAACCTAAGCAAAAACCTAAGCCCAAGCCTAAGCAAAGCCTAAGCCTAAGCAAAAACCTAAGCCTAAGCAAAGCCTAAGCCTAAGCCCAACCTTAAGCCAAGAAAAAGCCGCGGAAGTCAACTTGCTTGCATACATCACCTGCTTGCATGCCTGCATCCTTTCATCACATACAACGTGTGCTGCATTTAACGTGTGCTGCATTTAACTGACACCCACAGAAAACGCTACACACTCACAGTTGACGCAGTTTGCTTGTTTACAGTTTGCTTGCCAAAAAATACACTGCTACTGTTGTTGTTATTGGTCAGTCGGTCAGTCATGCACGGTCACTTTCATATGCATATCAATCAACTGCATTCAAACGTGCAGATGGTGTTCCATTTCGAACGCATACGCACACACCATTTTTATTACGCTTTCATCAGTCCGCATACGAAACGAGCATATTTTGCGCTTTGGAAAAAGAACAACAATCTGTATGCATACGACACTTTTCGGTCTAACAAACTTCAATTCGTTTGCGAACGCATTTGCGCGCGACGAAAAATAACGTGCGTACAGATACGACAAAAACAGGAGTATCAATACTAACAAAAAAAAAATTCGTATGGAGTTCCGATTCGTTGGCTTGAGAAAGGCGATTCCACGGTCCCAAATAGATACCCGCGAAGCGAAAGCTGGTAGTCTCCACTAGGGGCATACCTGTAACCGGGTCTGGAAGAGTGGGGGGGGGGGGGGTATACGGCACTTTTTGGGGGAGGGGGGTGGCTGGAGCAAAAAGTGGGTGGGTAGCCGGCCATTTTTTTGAGTTATACTGGTACTTTTTGGTCAAAAACATGGGTATAACTATAGGGTGTTTTCTTTAAATCATCACATTTCTTTTTTGAATAACTTTTGTTTCCTTTGTCGGATTGTTTTGAAATTTCGAACACTTATACTCAAGTCTTTAGGATTTTCTCTGAAAAAAGAATCGTCGAATTCGGTGTAGGATTCCGAGAGTTATGGCGCTCCGAATCAAATGTCTCGTTTTTTGGCAGGTCTTACGAACGAAATCGGTCGTATCGTAACTGGTCAGTACTGTATGCAAAATTTCAAAACGCAAAACTTTACATTTGCTTTGCGCCGGCTCGTCTAATATGGTCGGCGTACAGAATTCTCTAGTGCTGCTCGACTGAAACCTCCCCTCTCCATCCGCCCTCCCCCCACTCCACTCGCCCACCCAACGGCCCTCTTCTGGGCCACCTCAACAGGGTTCAAGTCTTACTCTGCGCCTCCACGTGGTGATGCCTGGGCAACGTCTCTTTTATGAGGCGACAAAGCGGAGGGGCACTGCTAGCATGATTTTCTTAAACATCAGCCCAACACAGCACCAACACCAGCCCAGCAATTGTGTTTTTGTTCTCAAAACGAGACATCTGATTTGGAGCGCCATAACTCTCGGAATCCTCAACCGAATTCGACGATTCTTTTTTCAGACAAAATCCTAAAGTCTTGGGTATGTGTGTTACAAATTTCATTACAATCCGACAAAGGAAACAAAAGTTATTCAAGAAAGAAATGTGATAATTTAAAAAAAACACCCTTTATGTATGGCGCTGAAGCGACGCTGTGCGACGTGTTTTATGCTGCAGGCGAATGGCAATTGGTAGACTTCATCGCTTATAGCGTGCCAGTCAGGCGTCGCCTGAGCTCGCTTTCCGCAGAAGCGGACACAACAGGTCATGATTTACAGGGCAATTTCTAAAATATGCAACAGATGCAACAGATGCAACAGGTGCAACAGATCACTGTTCCCGCTTCCAGTTAGCGAGGGGGGTGGGGCGGGTGGTGACGACGGCAATATTGCCACTGTTGGCAGAGAAGAAACCGTCGCGTATGCAGCTGCCTCCTCGCGGTTCGACGTCGACGGCCCTCCTTCTCCTTTGGCGGAGTCGACGCCCGTCAAAAGCCCGTGAAAGAAGCGACAAGACCAACGTCCTTCCCCAGAGAAACGGACCGTGAACCGAGCCGGTGAAGGCGACGTTTCGACGGCAGCAGAAGGGGTGTCCTTATTTCAATGATTTATGACCAGAAAAAACACGTACCCACGCAAATCGGCCCTGGTCGAGGGACAGGAAAACCTTTTGGGTTGGGGACGTGGGGGGTTTGCATAGGTGTGTAGCATATAAAAGGTAAGTGAGCAAAATCTGAAATCTAAAGTTTTCGAAAGGTTGCGAGAATTCCTTGAACTAAAAGTCTGAAAATAATAAAAATTAAGTAGCCATAAAAATGGAGGCAGGACTCCTGCAGTATAGGCCAGCCACACTTGAGAGATTGGCTAGTTCTCTGTTGAATGAGTATGCTCTCGTTTCTGTCAGTAGGTTGGGTCTCAAGCCATAGGTGGGCTCCGGGGGTGTAAGGGGGTGGGGGGTACCACCATGGGCTATAGCCATCCCGCTTTCATTGCGGGAGCCCCCCCCCCCCCCCACTGGCCATCGCCATCCCTCAACTTGCAGGAGACCCTCTCTCATTATCGAAAAATTGGGTGAATATGCGTGTTTTTGTGTCCTTTTTCAGTGTAGCGTGACCCAAAACCGCTTAAAAAGTGCTCTTTAGGCGTTGTTTTGACATATTCTGGACCAAAAAGCACCGATTTACGCGCTATTCTGGCGAAACTTTCCACTTCCCCCCCCCCCCCCCTCCAAAATTTCCGATCCTGGCGGGCATGGCGGAGACCTCTCCTCCCCTCGATACCCAGCCATCCCCCTGGCTTTGACCGTGGGGGGGGGTGTTGAATCGAAAGGGTGGAGGGGTCTAGAGCCATTTCGAGTA
>JASAMY010001385.1:0-32847 GCA_030248085.1 Paralinhomoeus sp. GSCO2_6 | reverse complement strand
CACGCACGTATAGGGTCTGAACTACCTGTTCAATTCGTCGTTCGGCTGTCACGGCCGCCTGTCGAGCGACTGGTGCATGATCGACGATCGGTGGCGGCTCAAGATCGCCATGTACGGCCTCTCCTCCATCAGCAAACAGGAGCTGCACAAGGCCAAGCCCAAAGGTTGAGACATTTCTAATTGTATGCTGTTGCAGTAACGCTGCAGCCTACACTCGCGCCTTTCAAAACAAGCGAAAAACACTCAAGTTTTCCCGGCTGTCAAAACTGGAACCGTTGCAAGAGGGAACGTGGCCTTTTCCGGAGGATTGGCGCTCTCTCCCGCACCTTCAGACCTCCTGTACACGGCGCCGGAGCTGCTGCGCGCCGGGGGGCACGAGACGCCTCCGTTGGACGTGCTGCGGGGCGCCGACATCTACAGTCTGGGCATCGTCGTCTGCGAGATCGCGACCCGCAAGCCGGCCTGGACCGTCACCCGGTTCCACGACGACGACAGTCTCTCGCGCGCACAGCCCAACACGCCCTCCGTCATGAGCGCCAGTCCAGACGGTGTGTGGGCGGAGGGGGGGGGGTGCGTTCAGTTCTAGCCGGCGCAGTAAGTTAAGGCACCACACTAAAACCCTCGAAAGAAGGCACCACTCATCACTCCCCCCCGCCCCTCTGATGAACGCAAATAGGGCGCCCTTTGGAGCACAGTTGTAGAATGATTTGCTGGGAAAAACAGACGCATGCTTCTTCTACGTTATGGAACACAGTTAGACAATGACTTGCGTCAAAAACTGTGTCTTTTGTCCACACTTGGGTACACTACGCTTGGGTACAGTTTATTGCCTGTGAGCACTAACCATTGCAGACGGCGATTGCACTTATATATAACTGCATAATTTTTTGGCTTATTTTCAGCAATGCTGCGTCACCATTCCGTTTGAATGAGAGTACGCAAAGTTATTTGGACTTTGTTTGAAATTAAAAATTGTTTCAGAAGTCGTCTATCGCGTGCGCAAAGGCGAGAATCCGCCCTTCCGGCCGGCCGTGCTCGTTCCCGACGCCGAGGACAGCAAGCAGAAGCAAATGATTAGCACTCTGGTGAGCAGTGTTGTCATCATTAATTTAATTAATTAATTAGAGCATCGATAATAATCTCCATGTTCCACAGCTCCGAATCATGACGGACTGCTGGGAGGAGCGGCCCGAGCTCCGACCCGACATGCGCACCATCCGACAGCAGTTCAAGACCATGGGCGGAGTCAAGTAAAGTTTAAATTTAAAAATTCAAAATATTTTAATTTTCGATTTTAACACTGAGCAGGAAAGGCAATCTGATGGACCATGTGCTGAACATGATGGAGAAGCACGCGACGCTGCTGGAGCAGCAGGTACGGTGCATGGCTATGAATATGATTCTAGGTTTAGCAACGCATTAAATTGAAAAATATTTTGATCTACCTATTTCCAAATTTCGTAAAATTTTAGGTTGCCGTCCGCACGCAGGAGCTGCAGGAGGAGCAGAAAAAAAGTGACATGCTATTGTACCGGCTCTTACCCAGGTTGTTTAACAGCATTTTTTATTACCTCGTTTTAAGCATTTTAATTCCCTTTTCATTTACTAAAAAATTCCTAAACACATCTCAGAGCGGTGGCGGATAAACTGAAAACAGGAGAAGCGGTGGCGCCAGAAACGTTCAAAAGCGTTTCCATTTTGTTCTCCGACGTGGTGGGTTTCTCGATTTTGGCTGGCAAAAGCTCTCCAATGCAGGTGCTGCACTCAAAGCTGGAGGATTTTGAATTCTGTCTTACAGTACCTACGTTATTTTCAATTCAGGTCGTGACGTTGCTGAACGACTTGTACACGCTGATCGACTCTTTGATCGAGCAGCACGATGTCTACAAGGTGAGGCGGTAGGCACGCACGCACGCACGCACGCACGCACGCACGCACGCACGCACGCACGCACGCACGCACGCACGCACGCACGCACGCACGCACGCACGCACGCACGCACGCACGCACACACGCAAGACGCACGCACGCAAGAGACAACCACTACCTCATAGGTGGAGACAATTGGCGATGGCTACCTATGCGTGAGCGGCTTGCCGCGACGTAACGGCACCCATCACGCTAAGGAGATAGGCGATTTGGCCTTGGAGTTGATGGCCGACATTTCACGCTTCAAAATCCGACACCTGTCCGACGACCAAGTTCAACTGCGCATCGGAATCCACACGGGTGCGATACGCTCCACAAGCTATACACTTCAACTGTTCCAAAGAAAATTCAAATATCCTACTTACCGTACTTAGGCGTCTGCGTCGCCGGCGTAGTGGGCACCGCCATGCCGCGCTACTGCCTCTTTGGCGACAGCGTGAACACCGCCTCGCGAATGGAGAGCCACGGAAAACGTACTGTAGATGGAAAATTCAAAAATTTAAAACTCGTCGGTGCCAGTTTAGCCGGCATGATTCAAATCACGGAAGCGACGGACCGCTATCTAAAGAAGCACTATCCAGCGTTCGTCACGGAGCCCAGGGGGGAGGTGCTCATCAAGGTAAGGTAAGCTGACCCCTGAACGCTTTGGGGAGCTCTAAGAGTGAACGTTGCTTTGGGGTATTCTATATGGGCCATTCAAAGGCTTCCTAGAGTCGCCCCAGACCAAACAACATCTGGCTCTAACACCCAATCCAGACCTTTCACTCTTTCGTTTTGCCTAGTGTGAAACCTCTCCCCAAGCTCCAACCTCCAGCTTGCGAGTGCTAGTTTACAAACAGCGTATACTTTTTGACTAAAATCGATGAGTAGAAGTGAATTTTATTTTTAATTGTACTACCCCTACCACAAAAAAACACCACGTACGCACACCAACCCATCCACATGGCAATCTGAAAGTCGGCCCGCTTAGGGGAAAGGCGTTTTGACCACCTACTGGCTGATGCGTCGACGCAGGAACGTCGCATCACAGGAAGCAATGAGCGACCAAGTGACTGCAGCTGATGGCACTCCAAAAAGCGAATGACTGACTTCTTGGGTATTTCTCTTCATTCAGAAAAAGGAAATGTAAGGGGTTTAGCTATTTAGATGCGTCCCCTTTGGAAAGGTTTTGTGGTGTTTTCTGCAGATGATAGTGAACTCGTCGTACTGTGAGTAGCGATGTCACCAAAAATTGCTGATGAATTAGTTTTTTTAATTTTTAACTATTAAAAAATTCCAAATAATTTTTTATTTAATTTTTAATTATTAAAATATTCGAAATGATTTTTTTATTTAATTTTTAAAAGTTAAAGAATTCTCAAGAATTATTTAAATTATTTAATTAACTAATTTTTTAACTGGGTATTTTTAAAGTGTGCATTTGGGCTGCATGTACATACTTCTGTGGTAGCATGCATGCATGCAAGAATGCAACAAATCCATGCCTGTCACCTTGGGGCTCCTGTGAGGTCATCTACTGTAAGGTGGATCACCCCAGTACACCTTCAAGAGCAAGCAAATCTTCATATGAAGTGGACTCCTACACATTGAAGAGAAGAGAAGTATCTGATGCGGTGCGCGCATGGCAATGCACTATGCATGTCAATTGAGCTGTAAGACAAGGCTGAGTGTGAGATGGGGACTTAGGATTTGTGATAGAGAGTTTTTGTGGCTACTTACGCGCACAATGTTGCGCACACTCTCACACACTCACTCACACTTACTGTCGAGCACAGAGATTACTTCATTATACCCGATTAAGTTCAATGTACAGCGTCATATGTCATGTTCTAAGAACACCACTTCCTTCCATTCCAATGTTTGCAATGGATGAGTCCATTCTAAAACCTACTGAAATGATTACAAATGAACACACCCTCCACTGAGTGTGACAGGACTGGAAGGAAAGACAATAAATTTGATGGCAACAAAATGCCAATGATGATATGGTTGTAGAGGTAGACACCACTAATCGATGGGAAAAGACAAACTTGCCATGAACTACTTGAAAAGTCTGTTAAAAAATCAATTTTTAAGCGTGTAATTAAAAAATTGTTAAAAAAATATTGCCAAGAATTATTTATTTAATTTTTAACTTTTAAAAAATTCCAAATAATTATTTATTTAATTTTTAATAAAAAATTCTGCATATCAGAATTATTTTTTTAACAATTTTTGTTTTTTAATGTACTTAAAATATTATTTTGAATTATTTAATTAATTAAATTTTTATTTTTGGTGACATCGCTAACTGTGAGTCGTTGTCAATCGCTGTCGTCGTATTGTGATGTGCCGATTGATGTCAATCGCATGACCTCCTCAACAAGACCAAAAGGGTCATGGTCGGAGGCGTCTGGACAGCAGGTTGCTCTCCTCTGGGAGCTGTATGTCCTGGGCGTCCCTTGAGCTGCCGGCCAGCGGAACCAACCCGGCGGCAGTGACGATCCCGGCTCGTGGGATCCAACCCCTCGGGATCGGCCTGACTGGGTCTCATCTCTCACTATAGCAGCGGTGAATTATGTGTGACCAGAGGAGAGGTCACACGATCATAGAAACGGCCTCATCTTTTAACCTCAAATTTACTGCGCAAACAGCGCCAGCGCAACAGCGAAATTTCACCCAATAAAATCACAGAATTTATCGTAGATCCAACTACGCAAAGACGAACACCACCACGAAACGACACTGTACGCTCACCTTTTTGTATTTATTTTTTAAAACCTCTTGCCGCACCGCGGGTTGGCACTACAAAAAGTCCACGACAACAATTCGCTCGGCATTTTTGGCATTCCTTTGGCTGGTAGTGTTTTTTTTGGCACGGCGACAAGCATTTTGCGTGAATCTTTTGAGTGCCAAGCGGCGGTGCGGCCCAGTCTTGGGAGCGTTGCTGGCGAGCGAAGCGGGAAGCCAAAAAAGGATTAAAATTAAAAATAAAATAAAAAAGCGCGTTGTCACCAGAGAGAGCTCCAAGATCTACTGGTTTTTGAGGAATATAGAAAAATGAGATATAAAGAAACATCTAAAAGAGATGTACAGAGCGTGTGATATCTGTCTAGGGCAACATGGGTACTTTTTGAACAGTGTACGCTCAAGTGGAATATAGGTAGGTACCCTACCATATATACCTATGTACGGTTTGATATCTTCAATACTGCGTCACAGTACAATCTATAAACGAACGAGCTGGCTAGTGGCTACTACGATATATCGGCCAGTAGATTAGTAGTTAGAACTTTTGGCGCGTATTGGTTGACAGGGAACGAGGAGGCTTAAGTGGAGGGGTGGGGGGTGGGGGTACTTCCGCAGCGCTGTGGCCGCTTAGTACTGGCCGGTCGTTTTCCGGACGGCGCGACCCTCTTAAGGCGTGAAAATCCGTCCATTAAATCTCTCAGCCTAACCCTGATCAATACCTATTGGCGCGTTGCTTCTTGGGGGTAAGGGGGCGGGGTGCTAGGTGCCTATATTTGTGGGGAGCTTAGACCAATTACTATGGGGCCATACACGTGTGCTGAGCTTGTAGCTGGGTTCTGACTTGGGCGGCTCGTCGCCACAAATTAAACGCGCCAATTAGGCAGATGAGCTGTGTAGTCGAGGTCATATCGAGTCCATTAATTGGAGTGGCACGCCATCAGCGCAATCGCCGCGCACCTATGTATTGGTTAGTAGTTAGCGAATGCGACGCAAACCAGGAGCGTGTAGTTACATCAGAGAGAGCGGGGAAGACAGGTGAGAGAAACCGATACGGTAGACCATCTTCTTCTTTCCTGAGGCCGGTGAAGTGCAAAATAATGGGGGTGCAAAATAAAGGGGTTCCCCCATTATTTCGCAAAAACATCATTGCAAAATAAAGGGGGTCACTGCAGAATAATGGGGGTCATTGCAAAATAAAGGGGTTTGAATTTCAGTCAAACGATATTATTCTGATATTATTCCCAGTGGATACTTAGCAACAAATCCAACGCATTGAGCCACATCAACACACAAACAACACACCACAGCGCTGTAGTCGCTTGTGCAACTTACAATCATAGCGCAACAGAAAAAAAACTCAGAGGTACCTATATGTACATGCAGAGGTAGGATGCAGGATGCAGCAATTAGAATGAAGTGCCTGGGAAGAGATATGCACCACGGTTCGTATTCCATCATTAACTGTGCGGAAGTGAAATTCGCGGCCCGTGTTGTGTGGATGCGCAGTCCATGCAACGCACTGTTGAAATGCGCTCGGATCCTCGCGAAGCTTTACTAGGTAAATCATGTCTGTGGTCACCTGCCAAGCTTGCTATCGATAAACAGTGCATGCACTGCTTGTCTTCAGTGGCACTGCATGACACCTGGCCACGCGCAACGGCAAACAAAAACAATTTAACTGGACCTCTTTTTTAGGACCCCCTTTATTTTTCAACGACCCCCATTACTTTGCAGTGACCCCCCTTATTTTGCAGTGGTAATTTGCAAAATAATGGGGGACCCCCTTTATTTTGCACCCCCATTATTTTGCACGACACCGGCTCCGACGTCGTCCACGGCAGCGGCCGACGCCGGAGCAGAGAGCGTCCGCGCTTGGGCGCTATAAACTCTCTTATGATAGACCATGGGAAGTCTCGGTTTTTGGGCGGGGAGCGCACGGTACACGCAATTGAAATGTTGACATACCCTAGGGGTATAATGCCTGCTCAAAAAGATCTTTACGAACACTTTCACAATTACCGTTTCCAGCAGCTGTGTATCGTTGCTCGTACGCCCATCAAAGTTTCATTCTATACTGTAAATCATGAAATTTTGGGACGCAATTTAATTTGGGATAATTGGGACAGGACCTCAGTGTCCCAAATTTAATTGGTCCCAATTAAAACGTGTTGTAGCGAAGTGATTTATTGATTCAGGAAGCTGAGGGTAGGGGGCGGAACTGGGAGTGGCTGATTCAAAATTCAAAAAGCGGTTGGGGCTTTCACCCACTCCCCGAAGGGAGGCACCTGGCCCAGCTGGTTGAGCGTTTCCGCTTTTACCAGTGTGCCCTGCTGCCGTCAGGTGTCAACTGTCAACTGACCGCACAACATCACCCATGTGGGTGAAATTGCGCGGCCAGCTGGCAGCAGGTACACGACAGTTTCCAAAGGGCGCGGGCTCTAGGCCACGACCAGCCCTATTGGTCACTGCCATGCACATGCCATGCCATGCCATGCACATGCCATGCCATGATCTAGCATAGGCTCCCTGGTCCCAAACTGCAGTATATTGACATGTCGCATGACATGACACAGATGCGCTGAGAGTGCAAGGATGGGTCGCTCGCTCTGATAGACGCAACTGAACGCCCACTGAGCCGCCGTGGCATGGCACGCAGCATGAGTGCTTGCTGGCAATCTAGAATCTCAGTGTTATGGGGCGCACGTCCCATTGTCTCAAATCCTGTCAAGATACACCCTCTGTGTCCCAAATTAAATTGCGTCCCAAATGTCCAAAATGGGTCCGTGTCCCAAAATAAGGTCATCCCAAATTAAATTGATTTACAGTATTTACAGTGTCGCAATTCTGTCGCATAGTGAGCTGATACCGACGAAGGAACACTCGAGTGTTAGGAGTAGCGGACTGGGCGTCAATAGGTTGAACTGTCCTATGTATTTGTTATGATAGATTCGCGCAGTCAAGCCATAGTCTTCCTCCAGTCAGTAGAGCTTGCTTGTGGGGATGGTGTGGCAGGCTGCGGCCGCGTAGTCGAAGTCGTACTGGGCGCCAAGATCGGCGAGCAGCGTCTGCCACTCGTCGGCGCCGTCGAGGAGTCGGCGCACCGGCCTGGCCGCGTCCGCTCGTGCCGAACGGTCGGGCAGCGCCAGCAGCTGGCCGTCGCAGTGGACGATGTGCAGGGAGCTGAGGCTGGACCGGGTCTCGCTCAGGCTGGGACCTTTCAGCCAGCCACCACTCTCGGCGGCCGTCCGGATCGGCAGGTAGTCGCAGCCGACGCCCTCGTCTCCACCGAGCCGTGAGCCGCAGACGAGCAGCGAGGGCTCGGGCACGCTGACAAAAGTGCCGCCGTGCACGACGCTGAAAAGGAACGCCGTCGTCGCTGGGAACAGAGGTCTGGCTCTGGCAGGACCGACTAGATTTGTTCGTCATCGATCAGAGTCCGCGAAAATGCCTCTCACTGGGGCGCCTCCGCCAACGTGTCCAGACGGAGGACCACGCGAGTCATGGTCCCCACCTTTCCCTCTCCCGAACGCCCATGTCCCAACAGTGCGTCTCTGAAAGGCCGCCTGCTACAGCACATCATGTTTTGCTAACACATATACCTACGTATGTAGGTATTGCTCAGAAAGACCCAAATGTAAATTGCGTGCGTGCGTGCGTGCGTGCGTGCGTGCGTGCGTGCGTGTCAGGCAAGTTAGTGCATGTACAGAGGACCTCGAAATCGTAGGCTGCTCCTCTTGGAATTCGATCGTGACAAGATACAGGTGTCTCGTTCCATCCGACGTCATGAAGCCGTACTAAAATCGGGTGAGTTCCGTTGTCTCTCAGTGCAAACGCAGCTGGCCTCAGACCTTCTTTTTGAAATTTTTCGGCAGGGTTGCGCTTTCGAGGGCCGTCCACGAGTCGTCGACGACCGAGTACCGGTGGCAAGCGTGGCTCCTTCCGCGTTGACTTCGGCCGCCACACACGTAGACGTTGTCGCCTGCCATGAATTTCAAAGTCGATTGATAGCTCTGTTGACACAGTCTCCTGTTCTCGAATTCGCAACGAGCGAACCGATCGCGGCGATCCGCTGGAGGTAGGTGTCGTCAGTGGGCCGGTCAGCCGCCCTCTCCCGCCGGCCGTCGACGCCGATCAGGAACGTCTTTCTGCTCGTCGACTTGCTGCCGTCACTTTCCAGTCCGCCCGTCAGCAAGAGTCGGCCCGAGTGCGAGACGCTGGCCGCGCCGTAGACCGCCCGCTCCAGGACGGCGCCGTAGTCGACGACGCGCCCGGTCGCGTGGTCGAACGCGACCACCGACCGCGAGCCGACCAGCTCGCCGTCCCCGTCCCGTCGGTAGCCACCGATCAGCACCACTCGCTCCAGGACTGTAGGAGCACGTTCATTCCCATTACACTCTTCTTCTACCAGTGGTGTAGCCAGGGGGGAGAAGCTTCCCTCTCCGAAATTGTCTGAAGCTCAAATTTCTTAGCTAGGTACCCCCGGTTGCAATGTGGCAATTTGTGCGTTTTTTCCTAAATTTCAACGCAAAAATGATGCAAACGACGCTAATGAGCCAACTTTTCGCCAAAACAGGATTTATAGCACTCAAAACTAAGGCAAAATGATCCTTTTCAAACAATTGCAACAGGAATAATAGTGCACGCGCTTTCACGCGTGGCGCATAGTTGTATTTTGCCTGTACACACACTACACAGATAGATGGCAAACGCAGTCGTGCCAAAGGAGCGCAAAGCGTGTAGCTACACAGATTGAATTGAACGGGATTTGGAAATTCGACAGGGTTCCCACCTTTTGCAAAACTGAGTATTTGACCGCGATTGAACTCCCCCCCCCCCCCGAAATCAAGTTCTGTCTGCGCCACTGTCCCTATGTCCCTACTCACTCGAAAGGACTCCCAAATCAATGATTTTCTCATTCTGTCGCTGCCCTAGGGTTAGAGTACGTTCTTCCGAGTCTCTTTGGCCAATTATATGGCTCTAGACCGGAAGGCCTCATGGCGATTTGTCATGTCATAGCATTCTATGTGGACGGGTCGTTGACCGCCTCCTAGCGATGCTCCAATCCACCCGTTGCCCTGCACTCGCAGCACGTAACGACGAACGGTAGAATTACTAAGAAACGCACACTCCTCCTTTTTCCGCTTGCACGGCGCGCAACAAGCCACGAACAGCGCGGCAACGAGTAATCGCGCCGCTGCCTCTTTCATTTTTCCGCCTCTCACTTCTCAACAGCAGACTGAGCCGAACGTGGCGCCGGTGCGGGATGCTTTTAGCAACCATGCTGTGCGACCGAATTTTCGTGCAATGCAAGGTGATGATAACACGTCCCACGCACGCACTAAAATTGCCCCTCCTGCGCTCGTCTTTTTTTGGAAACGTAAGTGGCCTATGCTCAAATACGTATTTTCCTAGTTTTGGTCAAAAATACCTAGGTTAAAATAGGCTATAAATAGCGTTATTTAGCTGTTTTAGGGTCAAAAAACACTGAAAAAGGCGAAAAATACACTACTTTATATCACTTTGTAGACAAGTTGGAACACTTCAGAAAAATTCTGGGGGGAGAGTTGGGGGGGGGAGAGGTAAACTTCCGACTGGGGGTGGCACCCCCCCCCCCCCCAACCCCCAGTCACATGTACACTACCACCACTCTTCCTAACGGTGCACTTTTCTCGATTACGATTTCTCTTGACCACTCCCCTACAACTCACGGGACAAAAGTACTCGGGAGGGGCCAGAGGGGCAAGAGGGGCAGGAGGGGCACCACATTTGGGAGGGGCAGCTAACTCGATAGCTACTTGGGGGAGACAATTCGTCAGGCGGAGTATTTGGCATCGAAAACGCACCACACAGAAATCGCGATATTTTGCTGTCGTACTGCAAGTCAGTTTCAGATAGAGACACGCGTTTCGTTTTCCCGCAAGTATGTCGCAGTTGCTCTTTCGTCGCAGTCGTCGTTTGTCGTCTCCGCTGCTCGTTGTTCCAAACCGGCTACTGCCGTCTCAAGCCCGCCTTCTGATATTTGAAAGTGGGCAGATTGTTTCAATCGTTTGATCATGGTAATTTTTGCTACGTTTACAGGTTCCGCCGACGGAATGGTGTCAGAAGACGTCGAACGAAAGACAGGCGCTCCTGTCTCGCTTGTTTCAGTCCAGCGAAAGCAGCGTTCCGTTCTGCGAGCTGCTCACGCGTGCCAAGTGGTGGGTCGAATTTATAGGTTTGTGTTGCGCACTCCCCACTCGCCAAATTGTGCGCCGACGCAGGCGTCGACAGCCACGACGAGCAGCTGAACGCGGTCGTCGAGGCAGCGTCTGGCTTTGTTTCGCGCGCGGCGGAGGACAACACCCGTCATTGTGCAGAAGCCCAACAATCCGTCGGTCTGGTTGCTGCCCTTCGACGAGACGACCATTGACGCGGGTGGTCGAGCAAAGACGACGATACAACGCCTGTTGGAAGGCCCCATGTCGAACCGCCACGTCGGACCGCTACCGCCCACGCCACGACGGACCGGTAGTGTCGATCGCCACCGCCCATTTCCCGGCTTGGGTAGTCGGTGGGAGAGGCTGAGCTTCGACGCGAACAGGCGGCATTATCTTGTCGCTTGCTTGACAAGCGGCGCACCGTCTTGGACGAAATAGGTACTCGATCTTGCTTGTCGAAGGGCAGGACACCTGGGTCTGGCTGTCCGCCGTAGCAAAGTCGCAATAACTTCGCATGCAAACTCAGAGGCTTTGCAAACATAGAAGTGGTGGTCGGCAGTGGAGAGCTGCTTATCTTGCCAACTTTTTCGCGAGGAACTGCAATCAAACGTCGGCAGCTGTCTGCAGCTGCAGCTTCTTTCCGCTCGGCACAAAATTGTTCAGTAGGGCGTCGGCGTCGTTCTGGTACCTAATGTGAGCAGCAAGAGTCGGAACAAATTGTCAGCCACGTTCTACGTTGGGATAAGCGTCGTCAGCGCAGAGGTGTCGACGCGCAGATCGAAACGTCGTCGGCCTAAGAAAGCAGCCCCACTCCACAATGCCGCAAGCGCCTCTCCTCGGTGCGTGACGTCAAGGCGCGCTCAGTCGTGGACCTCGCGTGGCAAGGAGAAGCGACTGGCTCCTCTGCCGCAAGCCGAATTATTTTGACACTTGGACGAGTAGTTCTTATTTTGGTGCGTTGTCGATGCCAAATACTCCACCTGACGAACTGTCTCCGCCAAGTAGCCATCGAGTTAGCTGCAATACCAAATGTTCCCCTCCTGCCCCTCTTGCCCCTCTCGAGTACTTTTTCCCAACTCACGACTGCTCAGCATTGTTGCCACTCCATTTACTGGTCGAAATTATAAACGCCCCCCCCCTCACGCCCCTCCTCCAATGAACGCTCAGCGACCCAGGTTTGGTTGAAGCAATGAACGCCCTGGGCGCTCATTGAAGTATTTACGGTGTATACCACATCGCAATGTTGCTGTTGTTGTTCATTGTTGTTTATTCGTCAGACTGGACGCGACACAACAGCGAGGGGGTGCGAATGCGGTAGGAAAACGACGGACAGTACAGCGTGGGTCGCCGTAGGCCACACAGATCAAAATCCCAAATAAACAGGTCTTCATCACAAATTCACAACCACCAGCATGTTTCGCCAAAATGACGCCAAAATTGGGATGAAAATATCGGCTGCAGCTTCATGCGCCCCAACCCATGCTTCAGCCACTGACTTTGCTCTACCGGTCTTGAAGAGGCCATCGTAGTCATTCGCATCATGGCATGGTTTGACTGCTTTTTGCAAAACAGTTTCGGGCAGCCGAAAATTTCGCAGAAGGCGACCTGAATCGGCTTGGACAGCACGAGCAAGCAGTAGGGGTTGATGTAGGAGAAGACATCCACTCCCGTGTTCCTGAATGAATGCGTTGCATCATCATACGACCCTTCCGCCCGCCCCCCCCCCCATACCTGTAACCGGGTCTGGAAGAGTGGGGGGGGGGGTAAATGGCCAAATTCTGGGAGGGTATCTACTATCTAGAGCAAGCTCGCCATAGCCGGTCCCAAGCCCGGTTGAGAAAGAGGGAGGGTTGGGGGTGGGACCAGGCGCACTCCCGTGAAACAGGTCTCCTGCTGGCGACGGCCTCGCAGCGCCTTGGGGCGTCGTCATAAAGCGCGACCACGTTGACCGGGCTGACGCAACGGCCAGCATTTCGGGCCCCAGTAGGAGCCTGGTGTGCCTGGGGTGGCGGTCCGTTGGTTGGAACTGATGTCTCGTCGACGTTTGACCGCAGCTGCGCTACGCACTGGGTACCGAGGAACAAGGAGTCAACGCCGTTTCCGATTGGCCGAGACGGAGCCGGGGGGAGTCCAGGAACAACCACGGCCGCAGTCTCGCCGCAACTAACAACAACAACTATCTAGAGCAAAAAGTTTGGGGGGGGGGGGGTTGCTGGCCATTTTGGGAGTTATACTTTTTGGTCAAAATGGGTATAAATAGGGTCTAAACGGTGATATTTAGCTGTTTTATGGTCATATAACACTGAAAAACACAGAAATATACCCACATTTACTCACTTTTATCGTTTTAGACAGAGTGAAAGTCCCTTGAGAAAATTCTGGGGGAGAGGGTTGGGGCGGGGCGGGGGAGGGGGTGGGTGGGGGTTGGAAAAATACGGGGGAGGGAGGGTAACCCCCCAGTTACAGGTATGCCCCCCTCCCATTTCAACAATTCAGCTCACGCTCTACACTTCTTCAGACCAACGTTGCCCACCAAACCAGCAGACTGAAAGATTGTCTCCTTTAGAAAATAGTTACCTACCCACGCACTTTAGCCAAATTTTAGCCAAATGTTTGCAATCTGCAATCTAAATCTGCAATCTGGAGCCTACACAATCTAAAGCCCTTCCCAATAGGACCTATAGGTATGTGGCCAGTATAATTTTGAGACCACTGCTTCAGACTATACAGGTGCGTCGTATACAGTACCATTTTCGACAGAGGCGATGGTATGTAGCATGAGCACGTAACGTGCTCCCCCTGCTTCTAATCACTCGACTTCCACATTTTTTTGCGTTTTGCGTGAGTCTCGACTTGAGACGGATCGAATAGTAGTGCAGTATAGCCAGCCAATACCTACCGTAAACCTGTAATTAGCCCCGCCCTATAATTAGCCCCCCCCAATAATTATACACCCTCCTAAGACCACTTTGAGTTTATTAGCCCCCCGCCCTATAATTACACCCCCTCCCTAAATGGACCATCGTCCGAAAGGGGAAATTTTCTGTCTGGATGTATGTATGGTCGCGTATGTGTATGTATGTACGCGTATGTGCATGTGATACTGTGTGAGAGTGTGCTAGAGTGTACCAACGTGTGTGCGCAGCGTCTTTTTCCCTTAAAAATCGCTTCCACGCGCCTTTTCGCCCACAAACCTTCCCACACATCGACACTTCCAGTTTATAAGCCCCCCTATAATTATACACCCTCCGAGAGCTCGAACGAAAAAATTAGCCCTCAGGGGGCTAATTATAGGGTTTACGGTATGTGTCGTGTGAGAATCGCTGCAGTGTGTTTAGAAACTTACAGTAGGAACATCAAGATGTCGTAGTGCTGAGGATAGAGCATGGTGGCCATGAATAGCGCGGCCACGTATAGCTGTGCCGTGATGATCACCGCCACGCAGACGGTCAGACGGTTCTGAAAAGAACTGACATGCAGACAAGCAGCGACAAGCGGCATGTTCATGAGATCGTCCGACAAAGGTCCAACGCCCCTTCCTATAGTTCCCCCTCCAATAGTGCCCCAGGCTGCAGAGCGGTTGAAGGTATAGTGCCCACCCTCCAACAGAGCCCCAGAGATGAGGGTAAGAAATGGCACAAAAGGTAGTCGACTCACTTACAAATTGCATGTACTTGCACTTGTTACAAGAAATGTTTCATAGATGAGTAAAGCTCATGTACTTGCGTATAATGGACCGGCAGACCAATAGACAAAAATCTACACGGGAATCCAGCTGCTAAAGCGTACGCATGACTCATGAGAAATCATAAGAAAACTCCTTGGAAGTTCAATAAAGTACTCTAGAAAACGCAAGCAAATACTCGCTCTTGGTCGCACCACTTATTGGCAATTCAGAAGAAAGGTATTTGCGATTACCAAGAGCCGCCTTGAGCATTGCGAACATAGCACTATTATGAACTACATGTAGTATTATTGTTAACATGGCACCATTGTTGTGCCATATCTATGTGGCACTATTGTAGGATCTATGGCATGCAAGTGAGTCATTTGATTGCCAGGGTTTTTTTTGCATTGCATGTACGGTAAGTGCTTTACATCATCATTGCTGGCTCTACTGAGCATTCTCAGCGTTGGAACTATTTTATTTATATGATAGTATTGATACTAAAGCACTTTTTGAGCATGTTGTAGCAGGTATCCTGAGTTGTACGCGGCTATTTTTTGCTGCATTTGTAGAGCCAACTTTTACAGCATTGTAACATAAGTTTGGGAGGGATGCAGAGAGGTGCCAACTTGGGGTGTGCCAGAAGAGTTGTCAACTTGTCAACAAAAGTGGTGCCACCACCTACAGGTACATACAGGCTACCACCAGCCACTCTCCCAAGCGGCTAAGCCAATCAATCACCCTCGAGGTATAGGCGGCCTCAAACAACCAACTCATCCATCCATAAGACGTGCTCCGGGTACCTACATCACAAGCACCAGCACAAGCTTCCTGTTCCACATGCATACAAATTGCCAAATGCCGACACTGCATACTAGGGATGAGCATGGCCCGGCCCGCGGGCCGGGTCGGGCCATAAAAAATGTGGCAACTATTAAATCAAGATCACCGAAAAATCGGCAATTTTGACAGCGAAACTAGCATTACTATTAAAAATTTTTTAGGTTGAAATAATAGAAGCCCCCCTCCAATAGTGCCGCCTCCCCCCCTCCAATAGTGCCTCCGGGTAAGGAGAGGTTTAAAAAATAGTGCCCCGGGAGCACTATTGGAGGATCTACCTCAGACTTGCGGATGGCCTTGTTCTCCGTGTCCAAGGCTGGGCCGATCTGGCGTCGCTGTCTGATCAGGGACCTGGTCGCGACGGCGTAGCAGCAGAAACTGGCAGAGGCGCCTATGACCAGTTGCACTGAGTTGTACAGAAAGGCCTGAGCCTAAAGAACGCAACAGCAGCAGGCCTCGGTCATGTACAGTATGCCATGTAGAGCAACAGATATGGAAAGCGCAATCCTTGAAGTTAGGTACCTACATGTACAAGAGTCATGAGGCACAAAAAAGACTAAGGCCGCTATGTACTCAACTCAAACAAACAAACAGATGATACGGTATGGCGTAATGCTTGGTTTATGTACAATGCACGATGGTAACTTGGTGGTAAGCGAAGCGCTCACCGCACGATCTTCATACAAGGGCGATACCATCGCAAATTCCTGGCCGTCCGACGTATTCGCCAACTGGTGAGAGGGGGGGGGGAGGAATGTTGGGCACCTGTCACCTTTACACCCGCAACTACATACCATACCTGTAACCGGGTCTGGAAGAGTTGGGGGGTGGGGTTTAAATGGCCGAATTCTGGGAGGGTATCTGGAGCAAAAAGTGGGGGTAGCTGGCCATTTTTTGAGTTATACTGGTACTTTTTGTCAAAAAGGGGTATAAATAGGGTTTTCGGTTCGGTTTTCATTTGGCCAATCCCAACACATCCCAGGGGGACGTAGACAACGCGAAGCATTAGGGAAAGTCCAAAGAAAGGGTGAAAAGACAGGGTGAAAATCTCTTGGAAAAATTCTGGGGAGTGGGGGGGGGGTTGGGTGGGTGTTGAAAAAAATAGTGAGGAGGGTAACACGCAAACCCCCGTTACAGGTATGCTACATACTGCATGTGGTTGTCAGATAACTGATGCAGAGAATGGGAATTTCTTAGAACAACAAAAAGTGGGCTGTCCTACTTATGTACTTTTACTTGCTGTACCAACGTTTTCCTCCCTGGAAATGCCATGGGCTGTATAAAGAAAGCGGGATAATATAAACTGCGGTCAGGCAAATGACCGCAGTGACGCCCACAGTGGTCTTGGTCGTCCAGTACTGAAATCACATTAGTAGGTATACAACTACAGTGCGTACACATCTGTATGCGGCATGTATTACTTAGCGCTGACAATCTCACTGACCAAGACAAGACGGCATCACAAAAAAAAAAACAAATTGTTGCGCTGCACGTTGCAACACACAAAAAAAAACTTTGGACAAAGCCTGCGTGGCGCGGCGACTCACGCGCTTGTGGACTTCGGGGAAGGCGATGCAGAGCATTCGGTTGACTGAGATCGCGAAGACGCCCAGTACCTGGCCGCTCTGACCGTAATTGAAGAAGAACATGACGAGGGTGCCCAGGCCACGGGAGTAGGGCTGGAAGAGCTGGCGAGCGAGCACGCCCCAGCCCGGCAGCCGTTCGAGCAGGTACATCTCGGACAGCATCATCAGATCAAACACGCCCAGCACAAAGCTCTGCAACTTCCCAGCTACCTAGTGCGTAGCGCCACTCAGGCCGATGCAATCTACCGTAAACGCTCCCATAGTGCCCCTGGGGGCACTATCATTTCAACCTCGCTCAATTCGGAAGCACTATTGGAATTTTTTTTTTTTGCGTTTCTCAGGTGATAAAACAGTTCACAGTAGCTGGAATGTCATTCGTTGATGGGCGTAGCGGTGTACACACCACTTCTACGTCAGTACAGTACGTCATAATGCAAATCGTATGGCACTTCTTGCCCCGAGGGCGCTATTGGAGAGGGGGGGCACTATTGGAGGATTTACTGGACAGGAGCAACGCCGGCCTGCTGTCAAGGCATGCACCATCAATCGCACAGGTGCTAGACTCCTCTAAAATATGTGCGCAGGCGCAGACCAGATGGAAGAAGGGCGTGCCCAGCGCCTCGTCGCGTCTCTTTTTGAAGAGCGTGTACAGCACCATCGTATAGAAGACCGCCGACACCGAGACGGCCGCGACGAGCACGAACTCGAACGGGTGGAAGTTTACCAGGACCATCGCTTCACGACCACTGTAAAAGGTGTAAAAAAATTTCGTCGAAAAATTGTTGCATTATTCAAAAATCATTGCGCCGAGTTCCACTGGTCGAAATGGTTGAAACCCAAAATGCAAGCTTTGTATTTATAAGCCGTCATGCAGCGAGAAACGTTGACGATTTTGTGACAAAACCTGAAAATTTCTTCTAATGTCAAATTTCTGACTGATCTCTGTTTTTTCTCAAGCGCTCAAAACTGGACAAAACCAGCGTGTGGCGGCTTCGATTAAAGGCCGCGAGGCCTGCTTGGCCTAGTACAAACTTTTCGCATCACTTGAACATTCTTCTACAAAAATTAAAAACGAAAAACAAAATTTGAAAGTTTGACTATTTCGCAATTTAAAATTAGGACGATCATCGGGCACTGGATCGGGTGGTACAATCAGATCCTCTGGGGAATTTTGGTTCCTTCACCCACTGTTTAGCGAAAACCTAGGTAAAACTACACATGCAACTGTACCTTGTGCAACTAATCCGGCGGTTTTATTTCGAGCCGCGTCAACGCCGCGGGAACATATACGGACGGAAAAATTCGTAATGGTCTGTCCGCCCGTTCGTTTGTCTGTTCGTCCGTTTCGTTACCATTCGGTTCTCTATTATGGGTTGACGGATCGTGCTGAAATTTTGAGCATTCTTGGGACCAGGCTGCAAATGCACATCTAACGGTTTTAGCTTTTAACGGTTTCAGGATCAAATTCTTCTTTCTGCTTTCTGGGTTTCTGGGACAAATCTGGGATAGGACCTGGAGGTTTCGCAAAAAACCGCGTGGTGAAGGGCCATTTTGGATGTGTTTGCGAGCATCGATCGACCTATGTACTTCCCTGTACCGTAAACCCAATATTTAGCCCCCTTATAATTGCCCCTCCCCCCTATAATTGTACACCCTCCCAAGACCACTTTGAGTTTTTACCCCCCCCCCCCCATAATTACGCCCCCTCACTAAATAGACCATAGACCAGACAATTGTCCATGTCTGAGTGTATGTATGGTCGCGTATGTGTATGTACGTACATGTATGTGCACGTGAGACTGTGTGAGAGGTGTTAGAGAGTACCTACCAACGTATGTGCGCAGCGTCTTTTTCCCTTAAAAATCGCCTCCACGCGCCTTTCCGCCCACCCCACAAAGCTCTCTACACAACGACCCTTCCAGTTTATAAGCCCCCTATAATTAGCCCCTCCTCCTATAATTATACACCCTCCTAGAGCTGGAACATTTAGTCCCGGGGGGGGGGGCTAATTATAGGGTTTACGGTATGTTAGAGCAACCAGCGAGCACGGTGCTGTGCAGCGGGTATTAGTGCATCTGCCTATGTGCTCACGTTGATCGGTCACTCTGTGACACCACAACAGGACGCTTGTGCGGCGATTTCACCGATTTTGAAGGAATCGGCTCTGCTAAGCAAATCTTGGAAGTCTACAACGTACTGCAATCCCTGCTGAAGGGCAGAAATCGTGAGTGAAAGGCAATAAATTCGCATGAAGCGCTTTTTGAAGCGAGCTTGTTCCAGAACGTGCAAACAGTGGTATGAAGACCAACGCCTCGTAAACGCCTACGACGCAGCTGATGCTGTCGCACAGGAAACACGGGTTGAGGCCATGGAGTCCTCACGTGGACGTGTTACTGAAGCCTTTTAAACAATATACTTCGGGCTACTATGAAATATACTTGGGGCGCGCAATAGGCCTTTCTTCGGTGAGGGCTTCCTTCCTCGATATGTGGGTGTTCATAAGATTTAATTAAAGCGTGCAAAGTACAAAGTCTGCTAGAGCGATGTGATTACGATCCCAGAATCCTACAGTGTTGTCTTTGGAATGACAAAGCATGAGGACTTTGGACGCGGTCTGAAAGAATCGAGCTCTTTGTGCCAAAAAGAGACACTCTATGACGAGCTCTTTAAAAAATGGTTCATTGTTATACTGTATGTCAATGCTAATGTACTACAGAACCTAAGATACTGACCCAAACTTCTGAGCCAAAGTTACGGGTTTTTGAAAAGTGCAATTTTTCGCCAATTTTGCATTTTGCATTGACTTGACGTCGACGACACTCGCTCGTTCACTAATGTATTGCGGTGAAATGTCGAGGGTTTAGGGCACATGAACAGCGTAATCATCCAGCAAAGCTTCGCAGAATTCCAGCATTCCTTCCATGATGAGATGTGGTGAGCGTTGAATAAGATTTTTCCTCCCGGCCAAATTTTTTTCAAGCTTAGGTTTAAAGTGGTCCAATGGAAATACCATCTGTCCTTTTCGGTTTCGGTTCCGGTTCGTCAAAAGCAGTATTGTGGTCCAAAAAGTGAAGTTGTTTTGGTGCGGTTATGCGGCAGACAAATGGTCCATTCACTTGAGTGGTCCTTTCGGCAAATGCAGTATAGCCTTTCTAAAGCCATAGCAGCCTTTCCTTGGTGATCTTTCAGCGCGCTTCTGGACATTGTAGTGGTTCAAGCCTTAGGCTTATAAGCATGAGCCTAAGCCGAAGTCTAAACGTGAGCCTGAGCCTAAGCCGAAGCCTGAGATAAAGCTTACACCTGAGCTGAAGTCTAGGCCGAGGCCTAAGCCTAAGCCGAAGCCTGAGCGAGCCGAAGCCTGAGCCAAAACCTGAGCAGTGAGCCTCAGCCTCAGCCTTAGCCTACTGCCTGAACCTGAGCCTGAACCTAAGAACGAACTACATACCACCAAGAAAAGGACCAGTATACTGCTTTTGTCGAAAGAACCACTCAAGGGAGCGGACCACTTATCTGCCACGTAACCGCACCAAAATAACTACACTCTTTGGGCCACAAAACTTCTTTTGACCAAAGGACCGCCAAATAGCCACACGTTGCATGGCGATACGCGCGTTACAACGTCTCGTAACGTACACACGTATAGCATGCACGCGATGCACGCGGCCAACGTGAGTGCGTCTGCCTGCACAAGTGGGCGCACACGTTCGAACGCCGTTGTAGCCAGCCAAGGAGGCACACTAAAACAGCGCTTGGGAATCCGTTCGTTCAGTCTTGGGCATTTTCCGCTCGCTTAGCCCTTAGATGACAACTTAGTTAGAGGCTTTACAGTCACTGGCCCCTTTTGGGATTAGCTTCAGCAAAACGAATTCTGTTCAAAAATACACCTGTAGATCCGAAAATGCTCGCATCTATGCGTTGTCTAACGGCGGCAAATGCTCAAAGGCTGTAGCGCCTCATCGTCTGCTGTTCGTCTCTTCCGATCTGCGTTCCGATCTGCGTTCCGATCTGCGTTCCGATCTGCGTTCCGATCTGCGTTCCGATCTGCGTTCCGATCTCCGTTCCGATCTGCGTTCCGATCTGCGTTCCGATCTGCGTTCCGATCTGCGTTCCGATCTGCGTTCCGATCTGCGTTCCGATCTGCGTTCCGATCTCCGTTCCGACAGCCCATTAGCGTGGGGATTGACCGACAGCCGCCAAAGAACCACCAAAACAGGTAATCGTACAGCCACAAGATCTTGTACAGATGAAGCCAAAACCATTCACGTTGAACGCACACTGTACGTGTCAACAGAATTGTACAGCTTTCGTTCAATTTGAACGTCGCAGTGCGGGAAGCGGTCTTTTGAGAACATCCGTGCGACCAAATGGTCCACCCAACCAGGGCACGTCAGCGTCAACTGAGAGAGATTCGGAAAACTCGACTGGATCTTGTTAGCGTCGGCATCTGCAAACAAGCATCTTCAGATTAGATAAGGTAAACCCAATAATTAGCACTCAGGGGCTAATTGCATCGTTCGAGCTCTAGGAGGGTGTATAATTATAGGGGGGGGGCTCATTATATTATAGGAGGGCTCATAAACTGGAAGTGTCGATGTGTGGGAAGCTTTGTGGGCGAAAAGGCGCGTGGAGGCGATTTTTAACCCTTAAAGCGTGACTCCCCACCTTTTTGTAAACGGCTTTGACTCCCTGGGAGTCACGGTAAAAAAACTAGTGAAGAAAATTTGCACTAGTCAACATTGCCCAGCACTATTCGTCGTAAAAAATGGATTAGTGAAGTTTTTTGACCGTGACCCCCAAATGACTCCCCCATGACTGCCTCTTTTAAAATACTGGTCAAGGACTTGAAATACATACTAGTTTTATGTTTCTTTTCCTTAACCGCCCCTTAAGGGGAAAGTTAAGGTTTTGTAGTTAAGGGCGTTTTTAACTAATCTTAAAAATTTTGAACGTAATTATAGGGGGGGGGGTCTTATAAACTCAAGGTGTTCTTAGGAAGGTGTATAATTATAGGGGGGGGGGGACTATAGGGTAAACGACAAAGGCGTTCATTGGGGGATTTACGGTAGATTATTATACATATTAGATTAGAGATACAAGGCACTACTTAGGTCTCCTTGCCAGACGTCGTGTATCGTGAGCTTGCGAATCTTGCTGAAGCAGCCCTTAAAGCTTTGAACATGTGTCGCAGGCATCTCGAGCTCGGTCAACGCCGACAAGCTGCCCAGAAAGTCGGCCAGCGAACACAGCCGTCCCTCCTTGTGGACTATGCAAATGTTGACGCTGGTGACTTTGGGAAAGTCGATGCCCAGCAGAAACTCCAGTCCCCCTTCGTCAAATACGTAAAGCGGACTCTAGAAGCTGCGCATTGGCACTGGCACAGCATTAGGTTAATAAAAAGGGTGTTTTTTAAATAATTACATTTCCCTTTTTGAAGAACTTTTGTTTCCTTTGTCGCATTGTTATGAAATTGGAACACTTATACTCAACACTTTAGGATTTCGTCTGAAAAAGAGTCGTCGAATTCGGTTGAGGATTCCGAGAGTTATGGCACTCCAAATCAGATGTTTCGTTTTCTGGCTTATTTTACAAACTAAATCGTTCGAATCGTGACTATACAGTACGGTATGCCGCCAAACTTTGCTTCGTCTTCGTCTAGTTGCAGTTCGTCTAATATGGTCGGCGCGCGGTCTGCTCGACTGAAACCACACCACCCCCTGTCCATACGCCCTCCTCCCCCTACTCCATTAGCAACCCAAGCGGATTCAAGTTCGCAAATAAACGAGACATCTGATTTGGAGTGCCATAACTCTCGGAATCCTCAACCGAATTCGACGATTCTTTTTTCAGACAAAATTCTAAAGTCTGGAGTAGTGATGGCAATTTTGACGTTTTTCATTTTTAGGTACCTAGGTAGGTTAGGTAAAACTGGCCGCAAGAAGGCCTTATGTAGGTTAGGTTAGGTAAGCTAGATCTTTCTGATAGGTAGGTAGGTAATCGGGCAAATTCTTTAGGTTATAGGTAGGTAATTTAGGTAACTCCAAGCTGTCAAGTGTCAGGCAATATTGCATGCATGTACTGTAAACTTCCGAGCTGTGATGGCCAGCACTATGCATTGAGCACACGCACGCACGCACACACGCTCGCACGCACGCACGCACGCTCGCACGCACGCACGCACGCACGCACGCACGCACGCACGCTCGCACGCACGCACGCACGCACGCACGCACGCGCGCGCGCGCACGCGCCGACAGACATACGCGTACACACCTGCACGCATGCGCGCATATGCTAGCATGCACTCCATCTGCCATGCACCCCACGGATAATGGACCCTCTTTGTTTTGCCGCCACAACTGCTACAGTGCTTCGATCGAGCTGAAACTTGGAATATATGTTTGAAATACCTAAACTTAGATGTGTGCTAAGCGAAATTGCATTTGGTTTACACAATCAATTTTATTTCACCCCAAACAGATCACTGATTTTCGACGTGACTGCCACCGGCCACTTCGCACTTTTCGCAGCGTGCCACGACGGATCTGCAAATTTTTGTGCACAAATCACCTTCCAAGCTATCGAATGCCATCACAATGGACTCTTTCAGTTCCTCTATATTGTTGGACTTGTGAGCGTACGTTATCTCTTTGATAATTCCGGTACTTCAAAATTACGGTAATCTCCCATTATAATCAGGCTGCACACTTTGAGACTGTGTAGCTTTGAGTTTTCTTGACCAAACGAAATTTCGCTTGGCACACATCTAAATTTAAGTATTTTCAACATATATTCCAAGTTTCAGCTCGATCGAAGCACTGTAGCAATTGTGGCGGCACAACAAGGAGCGTCCATCATCCGTGGGCCACCGTGTATCACGTCAAATTTGAGGGTCTAGTCTTGGGTCGGCCACCCGCCCGCCCACCGATTCAGTAGGTGTCCTTGAGCAGCATTCGCAAAGTAAAACTATTTAGTTTCTGTAGACGTCCAATGGACTACAATGTAGACAAGGCTACGAATATCTCGTCAGAGACGCAGCGGACAAAGAAATGATCTTCTTGCCAACATCAATACAGCAACGAATCAAATTTGACCGCCGCAAACGTAAACAATGGCCACATTAGCCTACTTGTATCTGCAAAATTTTTCAGTTTGCACGAATCCATTTTTTGACTCCACAAATTTTAGCTTAGGTAGGTAACCTAGTAGGTAAGGGCAAAATCTAGGTAGATAGGTTAGGTACAGGTAGGTAGCTCGATTTTCGCGCTAGGTAGGTTAGGTTAGGTTACCTAGGCCGAAAAAAGGCTAGCTAACCTACTAGGTAGGTAACCTAGCTAGGTAGGTTGCCATCACTAGTCTGGAGTATAAGTGTTCCAAATTTCATAACAATCTGACAAAGGAAACAAAAGTTATTCGAAAAAGAAATGTGATTATTTAAAAAAAAAACACCCTTTCTAAAAGAACCACGCACATGCGAAACGGAAATCGATTCGAGAAACGGAGCGACGTTCCTCAGCAGTCTTTGAAGCCTCCTCTCGTGACCAAGGGTTCCATCAAATGTGGCCACCAACTGGCCATTTAAGCCGACTTCCATAGTCGTCATGGAACGGAGTGGACCGATTGGCGCTTTGCGTTTTACGTTTTGCGACAGGGCATTCAACTTCGCGAAAGTACTGGGAAGGGGGGGGGGGTATTATTACAAGGTGCTCCCTGTGCCTCACGTATAACTTCCTTTGTAATTTGTTCCTCAAAATTCCGCGTCGAGCGTCTGTTAGGCATGCCTAAGATTGTTGACACGACAAGGTATGCATTCATGAGATTGCATGTACATACAACACGCGAGGGTTTGTTCATGTTGCAGCGTTGGAAATGTTGCTGCAAATTGCAGGCACCGAACTCTATTTGAAATGGCTACGCGCCGTATACCTCGGACCTGTATTGCATTGCTTGCCTGGTCGACAACGTCGGCACAGGCTCGCCTCCGACTCCAGCGTTGAGGCTGAGACGAGTGAATTGGCTGCTCCGCCTGCAGGCGGCAGCTCGGAAGGCTGGGCTGACGTCGCGGCAGCTGCCCAAGACTTCTATCGCTGGCAGTTGCTTGACAATCTCCTCTAGTATCTCGTACGGCAAGCCGTTCATTTCCGCTGGCTTTGGCGCTGGTACTCTGGTTACTGCTGGCTAAGTGGGTTGGCTTGTCTGGCTCTAGTCCCAGGTCAAGCATGATTGTGCGCGCCGCGCGTTTCTGGTGGACTCATGAGCATTGAGAATCATCCGCGATGGAAAGCTGAGTGGTTGTGGTGAGTTGGCAACACCGCTTTGTGAAGCGTAAAGGAGCCAGGGGCAGGGGGATTCCTCGTCTACACACGGTACCCACCTTGCATGCAGCTACCGACAAATGTAAACGCCTAAAGAAGGCAGGGGCAGGTCGATGCACAGAACGATGCGCAGCAACGAGTCTGCTGCACGCTGCTCTGTCTTTTTTCGAAGGGTCATATTTCCAACTTAGCTATAGCCTATGAGCCCTTATAAAGCGTCGCATGAGCTCGGAGTCAGGCGTCTCGAGCACGTTGTCGGCTGTCGCGTCAAGGGCGGCGATGCCGAAGTCTTGGGTCCCATGGCACGACGGGTCGGCGGCAAGTGCCAGCGTCTGGCGATCGCCAGGCCAGCGGCACCGCGCGCCGCTCCACCGGCGGCCTTTGCCTTCGCCCAGCATGCCGCCTGCAAATACCAATCTGCCGCTAAAACTCGCACAACAACCACTTTTATCAATGGGATTTTCTCGTGCCCTCGCTGCCCTAGACTACAGATGGCGCTCTTCCGAATGTCTTTGGCTCATTCTGGGGCTCTAGACGGGAAGACGTCATTGTGGAGATGGGCGTGCTATATGGGCCATTGACGGCCTCCTAGTGTTGCCCCAAATCCAGCAACAACGACCATTTGCTGGTCGTAGCCAGGAAGCTAGGTATTTGCTGCTTGGTACACGTCCAGCACAATATTCATTGTATTCCCATTCGCCCTGCCCGTATCCGTTGTCAGCCATGCGTACCGAGCAAGCTGAGACGAGGCAGGCTGCAGAGGAACCGCTCGATGGAGTGGTCGTGAGCCCTGGAACCAGTGGGAGGCGGGTCGACGGTCGCGTAGATCCAGAGCGACGCGACGTTGGGCGCGCTGAGGAAGTTGGCGAACAGCTGCGGACCGGCGCAGCTGCACTTGAGCTCGACCACTTCGAGCGCCGCGAGTCTGGGCAGTCGCAGCCGAGTGGGGCCGCCGGGCGCGCAGTGCCACTCGCCCACGGTCAGGAACTGAAGCGAGGCCGACAGCGAGCGCACCGCCTCCAGCGCGCCGTTCTCCTCGAGCAGCGCCGTCCGGCGGACGTGAAGGTCGGTGAGCGTCGGCGCCGCCTCGGCCACGCCACGGAGCAGAGGCGCGTTCCGACTCAGCGCCTCTTCCATGTCGCAGGAGAGATAAAGCGCGCCGTCCTTGAGGACGACCGTGCTATCGGAAGAGCCGTCGAGCAACTTGAAGTCGGAACCGCTGGCGACGGCCCACAGACGCGTCCTAAAGACAGTCCACAAAATTGACACATAGAGGTAACCCTAGGAGGCCGTCAATGGCCCATACAATAATGTATAGAATACCTTCTCCATGACGCCTTCCCGTCTAGAGCCGCATACCTAATTAGCCAGACATTTGGAAGGACGCCATCTGTAGTCTTCGGCAGCGACGGCACGAGAAAATCCATCGAAAGGGATGTTCTCCATCTACATACTGGCTCCATCAAGAATCGAACCCGTGAGAGTGCGCGCGAGAGGCTGATTCTTTGCCACTAGGCCATAGGCCACGTGCTGCCGCTGCCGACAGTTGGCGCGACGATGCCCGCTCACCGGCGGACGAGCGCTCGGCGGAGCTCGTCGCAGGCGCGCTCGACGCGTCCTCGCAGTAGACTATAGTCGTTCCCTTCCCAAAAATGCAGGTTCAGCGTGAACTGTCGAAGCGAGACGGTCATGAGCCGAACGCAGCGCTCGACCGCCTTTTCCAGCAGCTCCAAGCCGCCTCGCGTCGCGTAGAACCCATGTCCGAGCGCGGTCTGCACTTCGACTCGAACTTCCTAAAACTTCGTTCTCTAATTTCCATTTCGCGGGTCGCGGGATAAACTCCTTTCCTTGCGCACGCTTTCCGCACGAGACCCAAGCACATTTACACCGCCTGCCGTCCGTCAGAAGTTGAAATTTTACCCCAACTCTATCCGGCACCCGTCTCCGTCATCCAGCGTCCGTGTTCCCGATTTAGATATACGGTAGTCATCCGTCTTGTCGTACGGCGAGGACGAAGGACGGATGCCGAATGGTTATAAATTGGCCTTCACCATCTGTGGGTGGGGAATGGAGGCCCCGAAAGCCAGACTCACGAATCCGCCAAAGCGTTGGGAGCAATCCATAAGGACCACTTTGATCTCTAGAACGGGCAGCCACTCGGCCTCGGCGGGGAAGAGGCGACGCAGACGGCGGCAGCTCAGACGGCAGGCGGCGACCTCCGTCGGCGTCAGGAAGCTCGTCGCCGTGTAGATGGCCGGCGCGCACAGCCTCTGGAGCATCGTTGTTGTTGTTGTTGCTGTTCTTGAGAGCGACCCGAATCAGTGTCGGCAGTTCAGCGACCGAACGACGCGTTATGTACGCTGTCCCACTGCTGAGACGCCGGCCAACCAGCTTTCTTCGAGTCTTTTCATCCAGACGCGCGACCGGTCTTGCGGACTTTGGAGCTGGCTGGGCCACGCGCTCTCCCGCTGGCATCGCTCTGTAGACGATATTTGGGTGGGCTGTTGCTGCTGACGCTCGGCCGACGTTGTCGTCGGCACAGGGCGTTGTCACGCCCGACGGAAGGAGCGGGACAAAGTCAGCAACGCAACATCGAGTGCAATGCAGTGAGCAACGGGCTGCCCATGGTATGGACGCGCGCAAAAGTCGTACTACCGTAAACCCTATAATTAGCCCCCCGGGGGCTGATTTTTTCGTTCGAGCTCTAGGAGGGTGTATAATTATAGGGGGGGCTAATTATAGGGGGGGGGGCTTATAAACTGGAAGTGTCGATGAGTGGGAAGATGTGTGGGCAAAAAGGCGCGTGGAGGCGATTTTTAAGGGAAAAAGGCGCTGTGCACACACGTTGGTACACTCTAACACACTCTCACACAGTCTCACATGCACATACGTGTACATACATACACATACGCGACCATACATACACCCAGACATGGAAACATGTGTCTTTTAGACGATGGTTCATTTAGGGAGGGGGCGTAATTATAGGGGGGGGGGGCTTATTAACTCAAAGTGGTCTTGGGAGGGTGGATTATTATAGGGGGGGGGGGGCTAATTATAGGGGGGGCTAATTATAGGGTTTACGGTAACTAACTCCCGTAGTCGTCTTCATCTTCAGCGCGTCACTGTAAAGACTGCTTTAATACAGTACCAATACGTGTAACCGGGTCTGGCAGCGTGGGGGTCGGGGGCTGAATGGCCGAATTCTGAGGGGGGGGGGAATTCTCAGGAGCAAAAAGTAGTGGTAGCCAAACATGTTTGAATTACATTGGTACTTTTTTTGTCAAAATGGGTCAAAATATGCTCTAAATAGTGTTATTTAGCTGTTTTATGGTCATACAACACTGAAATGCACTGGAAACAACATTCACTCACTTTATCGTTTTGGACAAGGTGAAAATCCCTTGGGAAAATTCTGTTGGGGTCTGGGGGTATTGGAAAAATAGTGGGGCCCCCGAAGCCCGACCCCAGTTACAGGTACGGTACATGTGTACTATTTTGGAGATCCGGCTGAACGCGAGGAGGTGCAAGTGGCTTGGCCTCAAGAAGCCTAGCCAGGTAAGCCAAATTGCTCCTACCGCAAAATCGTATTCGACACGTTTTATCGTGATCGAGCATTCCCTCATGTCAACGACAACTTGCCACGATCACTCTGATCATAGTTTATTGCACATTTATCGTGTAGATAGTCTACAACCGATTGAAAATTGCACGAGTTCTTGGGTTCTGTATGTAGGATGTAGGCGCCGAAGGCTCCAGAAGCTGACTATGAATATCTCGTTCACCCGGTTCGATCCTAGGCCAAAGATGCCATTGATTGGAGTATACGAAACCCTCAGCCACCCACTGCACCTAATTTTCTGGCCACAAGCAGACGCACGCACGCACGCACACACCCGTGTTGAAAGCTCCCTGTTGATCTCAGAACACGTTGTGTTCCAGTGACTTTAAGCACTTATTTCAATGTGACACCAGATTCAGCTAGCTTAGGTTTAGGCTCCAGCTTACGCGTGTGTTGGTCGGGTCTTTTATGTAACTCCATCTACAATAAATGCACCGCAATATTACTTCCTTGTGCAACTTCTTCAGAAGTTCGTTGCCCGTTTTTGTCAAAGCGAACACGCACAACACGGGCGGACGAGTGGGCATACGCAAAGAGCTCTACAATAGCGCCAGGGGGCGTATCCAGGATTGGATATTTGCATTGGTGGGGGGGGGGGTGTAAACTCACTAGGGGGCAAACGACAAGTCAACAGTCAGACTCAAACTTTTCTGAACGTGCCACAATGACAGCGGGCCCATTCTGGTGAGGGGGCGGGGGGGGGCGGGTCAGGGGACAAATACGGCATTCCCCTTTTGCCCTGGATACGCTCCGGGATCGCACACACACCGACCTTGTCGTCATCAGAAGCCGTGTTCCGGCCGAAAGCACGCGCGCGCGCGCACGAACCAGCACACCACCTATGTAGGTATAGGGTGTAGACCGACTGTGTGCAGCGTTGCGCACGCACGACACCTATGGCGTGACGTTCTAGACACAACAGCTGACAGCTGTGGGGGGAGGACATGCACGCGCTACAGTACTCGTCGTGGTGGACGGGCAGCGGTGGCAGCCGCCGCCGCCGCCGCAGCGACGCACAGGCGTACACGCACGCACGCACTTACAAGCGACAACGTCTAGGTTGACGAGAACACTGGCAAAACTCGAGCAATACCCATGTGTACGTGGCGGCGGCGTCTGGGGCGACGCGCGGGCGGCGGCGGCTGCCAGAGTTGCATATGAACCCGCTCTCTACACAGTTACACACGTAGGTAGCACGCGCGGCGATTGCATGTGCGTGCGCGTGCGCGTGCTTGCGCCGGAGGAATGCAGTCGTCGTGCGAGTGAGCGAGAAGGAATGCGGGAAAGCGGAAGCCAATCGTCTTTCATCAGAGCGTCGCGCCACTGGCCGTCGCCGCTGTAAGCGCGCGCGCGGGTGCTCGCTTGTTGCGCCTTGCGCTCTCGCGTGCTCACTGTCGCCTGCGCCTGTCGGCTGCTGCTGGGGCGCAGCAGGCGGCATGCCGGCCTCGTCCACGGCCGCCTGTCGGACGAAGGCGGCGGTGGGCATCTTGAGCGGCTCCTGTATCGTCTGACTGCGCTTGAGCTTCAGCCGCTCCGAGAGGAAGCTGGGCGCCTTGGAGCCCACGAAGCGAATGCGGGGAGAGCCGATCGTCGAAGAGCGGCCGAGCGGCGGCGGCGGCGGCGGTATCGCCAGCGCCAGCGGCGGCGCCGCCTGGCCGCTCGTGCCCGGCGGCTGCGGCCCCACGGGCGTCGTCGCTAGGAGGGGGCGCCAAGCAAGGGTACTACTCACTCTGTCGTCCGCTGTCGCGCGCCCGGTCAAACAAAGTCGGCAAAAAAAAACCAGAGACACAGAGCCGCCGTCCGCGGGTCGCCCCAGACATCGACGCACGCACGCACGAACACGACGCACACTCGACCAACAGGTGGGGAGGGGGCAGTAGCAGCAGCAGCAGTGCGGGTTCTTTTCTCGCCGACCAGTCTCTGTCTTTGGACGGACCACTTACTAGCGCTTACCTGTGTACGCGCGACACTGCGGGGGCGTCAGTGCCTAAGTATAGCTAGCTGTCGACATTTGGGTGGGAAAGACGAGTGGATTGGGGGGGGGGGAATCAGAGACTGGGACGCTCGCGCCAGGACAGAGAGAGAGGGAGAGAGAGGTGGCGGGGTTCTAGGCGTGCTGCATACCTTCGTCCTCCTGCTCCACGACCATCTCCGCGTCCGTCTCGCCGAGCAGCAGCTGCTGCTGCTGTTGTTGCTGTCGGAAGTCGCACATCTCCTCCCAGATCTTGCCTGCAATCGCATGGAGTGCCCTTGTCCTGCCTGCTGCGCCTACCGTACATTATCCAATAGAGCCCCCCTCCAAATAGTGCCCGGGGTAAGGGGTATGGTGCCCCACCCCCCAGTTACATGTACGTATGTCCATGCCATGCCATGCCATGGGTTGTTACGCGCAATAGCTGTGTGCGTCAGAGGCCACTCTGCCCATTCAGGGTGGGGGGATACATACTACTACTCTCCGCGCCTCACCCTTCCACTTGTTGACGCTGAGGTCTAGATCGACCTCGGTGGTGGGAAAGATCTCGGCGGTCGGCTCGTCCTCTGGGTCGTGGTACTGGGCCAAGTACGCGTGCTCCAGCGCCCCCTCAGCCGAAGGCCTGTACGCAAACGCACACACGCTGAGTACGTGTTGTTTCGTTTGTGTCTGTGTGTGGGCCGCTTCTATGACCGCGGGGGCCTCTCTCTGGTCACACATATTAATTGACCGCTGAGAGATGAGACCCAGTCAGCCCGATCCTGGGGGGGGGGACTGCCTGCGTCGTAACCGTAGCCGGGGGGGGGGGGGTCGCGAAGCCAAAAAGTGTCGGGGGGAACGTCAAAATTACGATTAAACAGTTTGGTTAACAAAAAATGACAACAACAACGCCCGTTCAACCAACACCAAAACGTTCGCAAAACACTCTCTTTTACGGGAAAGTTGAAACAGTTAAGAAAAATCTGCGGGGGGGGGGGGGGTGCCACGACTCGATGTCCAATCGGGGTGGGGTGGGGGGGGGGGGGTACAGGTGTCGTTGTGTGCCCCCCCCCCCAGACCTCTTTGGGGGGTGCAGATTCAGCATTCGCTCCAGGAAGTCGATGGCCTCGGCCGAGGCGCCCCGAAAGAAGACGGGGAACTCCTTGCGGGGCATGTGCGGCATGCTGCGGATGTAATTGCGAGCCTCCTCCGACTCGATCTTCTTCAGGAATTCCTCGCCGGGCGTGCCGACGACGCTCATGATCTTCGTCAGCTGGTCGATGTCTGCATCGACGCACGAACGGACGGACTGAACGGACGCACACACACGGACGGACGGACGCACGGACGAACTAACGATCGGCGCCGGGGAAGAGCGTCCGGCCCGTGATCAGCTCGGCCATGATGCAGCCCACAGACCAGATGTCCACTGAAGAATTCGGATTTTTTAATTTAGAAAATTCAACAGTTTTTCTTTGAATACACCGTAAACCACGTAATTAGCCCTGGGGGGGGGGCTAATTGTTGCATTCGAGCTGTAAGAGGGTGTAGGTAATTTAATTATAGGGGGGGCTAATAAACTGGAAGGGCCGATGCATGGAAAGCTTTGTTGGCGCAAAGGCGCGCGATTTTCAAGGAAAAAGACGCTGCGCACATACGTCGGTACACTCTAACACACTCACACAGTCTGACACGCACATACATACACCCAGACATGGAAAATTTCCCTTTTAGACAATGGTCCATTTAAGGAGGGGGTGTAATTATAGGGGGTGGGGGAGGGAGGGAGGGTAACAATGATCATAGGGGGATAGCTAATATGGTTTACGGTACAAACCGGTTTTGTCGTAGTGCATCCAGTTCAACATGATTTCCGGCGCCCTGTACCATCGCGTGGCCACGTAACCGGTCATCTCGTCGTCGCTCTGTCGAGCCAGACCGAAGTCCAAGATCTGTCGTTGGGAATCAATCAAAAAATGTATTACTATTTCATCCCATTTCCACCATGTAAAG